>OX387716.1:30893689-31036409 GCA_947577245.1 Andrena bucephala | reverse complement strand
TAATTGAAAATAATTGAAAATAATTGAAAATAATTGAAAATAATTGACAATAATTGATAAATAATTGAAAATAATTGAAAATAACTGAAAATAATTGAAAATAATTGAAAATAATTGAAAATAATTTAAAATAATTGAAAATAATTATAAATAATTGAAAATAATTGAAAATAATTGACAATAATTTATAAATAATTGAAAATAATTGAAAATAATTGAAAATAATTGAAAATAATTGAAAATAATTGAAAATAATTGAAAATAATTGAAAATAAATGAAAATAATTGAAAATAATTATACATAATTGAAAATAATTGAAAATAATTGACAATAATTTATAAATAATTGAAAATAATTGAAAATAATTGACAATAATTTATAAATAATTGAAAATAATTGAAAATAATTGAAAATAATTGAAAATAATTGAAAATAATTGAAAATAATTGAAGATAATTGAAAATAATTGAAAATAATTATAAATAATTGAAAATAATTAATAAATAATTGAAAATAATTGAAAATAATTGAATATAATTGAAAATAATTGAAAATAATTGAAAATAATTGAAAATAATTGAAAATAATTGAAAATAATTGAAAATAATTGAAAATAATTGAAAAAAATTGAAAATAATTGAAAAAAATTGAAAATAATTGAAAATAATTGAAAATAATTGAAAATAATTATAATAATTGAAAATAATTAATAAATAATTGAAAATAATTGAAAATAATTGAAAATAATTGAAAATAATTGAAAATAATTGGAAAAAATTGAAAATAATTGAAAATAATTGAAAATAATTGTAAATAATTGAAAATAATTGATAATAATTTAAAATAATTGAAAATAATTATAAATAATTGAAAATAATTGAAAATAATTGAAAATAATTGACAATAATTTATAAATAATTGAAAATAATTGAAAATAATTGAAAATAATTATAAATAATTGAAAATAATTGAAAATAATTTAAAATAATAGAAAATAATTATAAATAATTGAAAATAATTGAAAATAATTGACAATAATTTATAAATAATTGAAAATAATTGAAAATAATTGAAAATAATTGAAAATAATTGAAAATAATTGAAAATAATTGAAAATAATTGAAAATAATTGACAATAATTGATAAATAATTGAAAATAATTGAAAATAACTGAAAATAATTGAAAATAATTGAAAATAATTGAAAATAATTTAAAATAATTGAAAATAATTATAAATAATTGAAAATAATTGAAAATAATTGACAATAATTTATAAATAATTGAAAATAATTGAAAATAATTGAAAATAATTGAAAATAATTGAAAATAATTGAAAATAATTGAAAAAAATTGAAAATAATTGAAAAAAATTGAAAATAATTGAAAATAATTGAAAATAATTGAAAATAATTATAATAATTGAAAATAATTAATAAATAATTGAAAATAATTGAAAATAATTGAAAATAATTGAAAATAATTGAAAATAATTGAAAATAATTGAAAATAATTGAAAATAATTTAAAATAATTGAAAATAATTATAAATAATTGAAAATAATTGAAAATAATTGACAATAATTTATAAATAATTGAAAATAATTGAAAATAATTGACAATAATTTATAAATAATTGAAAATAATTGAAAATAATTGAAAATAATTGAAAATAATTGAAAATAATTGAAAATAATTGAAAATAATTGAAAATAATTGAAAATAATTGACAATAATTGATAAATAATTGAAAATAATTGAAAATAACTGAAAATAATTGAAAATAATTGAAAATAATTGAAAATAATTTAAAATAATTAAAAATAATTATAAATAATTGAAAATAATTGAAAATAATTGACAATAATTTATAAATAATTGAAAATAATTGAAAATAATTGAAAATAATTGAAAATAATTGAAAATAATTGAAAATAATTGAAGATAATTGAAAATAATTGAAAATAATTATAAATAATTGAAAATAATTAATAAATAATTGAAAATAATTGAAAATAATTGAATATAATTGAAAATAATTGAAAATAATTGAAAATAATTGAAAATAATTGAAAATAATTTAATATAATTGAAAAAAATTGAAAATAATTGAAAATAATTGAAAATAATTGAAAATAATTGAAAATAATTGAAAATAATTGAAAATAATTGAAAATAATTGAAAATAATTGAAAATAATTGAAAATAATTGAAAATAATTGAAAATAATTGACAATAATTGAAAATAATTGAAAATAATTGAAAATAATTGACAATAATTGAAAATAATTGAAAATAATTGAAAATAATAATAAATAATTGAAAATAATTATAAATAATTGAAAATAATTGAAAATAATTATAAATATTTGAAAATAATTAATAAATAATTGAAAAAAATTGAAAATAATTGAAAATAATTGAAAATAATTGAAAATAATTAAAAATAATTGAAAATAATTGAAAATAATTGACAATAATTTATAAATAATTGAAAATAATTGAAAATAATTGAAAATAATTGAAAATAATTGAAAATAATTGAAAATAATTGAAAATAATTGAAAATAATTGAAAATAATTGAAAATAAATGAAAATAATTGAAAATAATGATAAATAATTGAAAATAATTGAAAATAATTGACAATAATTTATAAATAATTGAAAATAATTGAAAATAATTGAAAATAATTGAAAATAATTGAAAATAATTGAAAATAATTGAAAATAATTGAAAAAAATTGAAAATAATTGAAAAAAATTGAAAATAATTGAAAATAATTGAAAATAATTGAAAATAATTATAATAATTGAAAATAATTAATAAATAATTGAAAATAATTGAAAATAATTGAAAATAATTGAAAATAATTGAAAATAATTTAAAATAATTGAAAATAATTATAAATAATTGAAAATAATTGAAAATAATTGACAATAATTTATAAATAATTGAAAATAATTGAAAATAATTGACAATAATTTATAAATAATTGAAAATAATTGAAAATAATTGAAAATAATTGAAAATAATTGACAATAATTTATAAATAATTGAAAATAATTGAAAATAATTGAAAATAATTGAAAATAATTGAAAATAATTGAAAATAATTGAAAATAATTGAAAATAATTGAAAATAATTGAAAAAAATTGAAAATAATTGAAAAAAATTGAAAATAATTGAAAATAATTGAAAATAATTGAAAATAATTATAATAATTGAAAATAATTAATAAATAATTGAAAATAATTGAAAATAATTGAAAATAATTGAAAATAATTTAAAATAATTGAAAATAATTATAAATAATTGAAAATAATTGAAAATAATTGACAATAATTTATAAATAATTGAAAATAATTTAAAATAATTGACAATAATTTATAAATAATAGAAAATAATTGAAAATAATTGACAATAATTGATAAATAATTGAAAATAATTGAAAATAACTGAAAATAATTGAAAATAATTGAAAATAATTGAAAATAATTGAAAATAATTGAAAATAATTGAAAATAAATGAAAATAATTGAAAATAATTATAAATAATTGAAAATAATTGAAAATAATTGACAATAATTTATAAATAATTGAAAATAATTGAAAATAATTGAAAATAATTGAAAATAATTGAAAATAATTGAAAATAATTGAAAATAATTGAAAATAATTGAAAATAATTGAAAATAATAGAAAATAATTGAAAATAAATGAAAATAATTGAAAATAATTATAAATAATTGAAAATAATTGAAAATAATTGACAATAATTTATAAATAATTGAAAATAATTGAAAATAATTGAAAATAATTGAAAATAATTGAAAATAATTGAAAAAAATTGAAAATAATTGAAAAAAATTGAAAATAATTGAAAATAATTATAATAATTGAAAATAATTAATAAATAATTGAAAATAATTGAAAATAATTGAAAATAATTGAAAAAAATTGAAAATAATTGAAAATAATTGAAAATAATTGAAAATAATTATAATAATTGAAAATAATTAATAAATAATTGAAAATAATTGAAAATAATTGAAAATAATTGAAAATAATTTAAAATAATTGAAAATAATTATAAATAATTGAAAATAATTGAAAATAATTGACAATAATTTATAAATAATTGAAAATAATTGAAAATAATTGACAATAATTTATAAATAATTGAAAATAATTGAAAATAATTGAAAATAATTGAAAATAATTGAAAATAATTGAAGATAATTGAAAATAATTGAAAATAATTATAAATAATTGAAAATAATTAATAAATAATTGAAAATAATTGAAAATAATTGAATATAATTGAAAATAATTGAAAATAATTGAAAATAATTGAAAATAATTGAAAATAATTTAATATAATTGAAAAAAATTGAAAATAATTGAAAATAATTGAAAATAATTGAAAATAATTGAAAATAATTGAAAATAATTGAAAATAATTGAAAATAATTGAAAATAATTGAAAATAATTGAAAATAATTGAAAATAATTGAAAATAATTGAAAATAATTGAAAATAATTGAAAATAATTGAAAATAATTGACAATAATTGAAAATAATTGAAAATAATTGAAAATAATAATAAATAATTGAAAATAATTATAAATAATTGAAAATAATTATAAATAATTGAAAATAATTGAAAATAATTATAAATATTTGAAAATAATTAATAAATAATTGAAAAAAATTGAAAATAATTGAAAATAATTGAAAATAATTGAAAATAATTAAAATAATTGAAAATAATTGAAAATAATTGACAATAATTTATAAATAATTGAAAATAATTGAAAATAATTGAAAATAATTGAAAATAATTGAAAATAATTGAAAATAATTGAAAATAATTGAAAATAATTGAAAATAATTGAAAATAAATGAAAATAATTGAAAATAATTATAAATAATTGAAAATAATTGAAAATAATTGACAATAATTTATAAATAATTGAAAATAATTGAAAATAATTGAAAATAATTGAAAATAATTGAAAATAATTATAAATAATTGAAAATAATTGAAAATAATTGACAATAATTTATAAATAATTGAAAATAATTGAAAATAATTGAAAATAATTGAAAAAAATTGAAAATAATTGAAAAAAATTGAAAATAATTGAAAAAAATTGAAAATAATTGAAAATAATTGAAAATAATTGAAAATAATTATAATAATTGAAAATAATTAATAAATAATTGAAAATAATTGAAAATAATTGAAAATAATTGAAAATAATTTAAAATAATTGAAAATAATTATAAATAATTGAAAATAATTGAAAATAATTGACAATAATTTATAAATAATTGAAAATAATTGAAAATAATTGACAATAATTTATAAATAATTGAAAATAATTGAAAATAATTGAAAATAATTGAAAATAATTGAAAATAATTGAAGATAATTGAAAATAATTGAAAATAATTATAAATAATTGAAAATAATTAATAAATAATTGAAAATAACTGAAAATAATTGAAAATAATTGAAAATAATTGAAAATAATTTAGTATAATTGAAAATAATTGAAAATAATTGAAAATAATTGAAAATAATTGAAAATAATTGAAAATAATTGAAAATAATTGAAAATAATTGAAAATAATTGATAATAATTGAAAATAATTGAAAATAATTGAAAATAATTGAAAATAATTGAAAATAATTGACAATAATTGATAATAATTGAAAATAATTGAAAATAATTGACAATAATTGAAAATAATTGAAAATAATTGAAAATAATTATAAATAATTGAAAATAATTAATAAATAATTGAAAAAAATTGAAAATAATTGAAAATAATTGAAAATAATTGAAAATAATTGACAATAATTGATAAATAATTGAAAATAATTGAAAATAATTGAAAATAATTGAAAATAATTGACAATAATTGATAAATAATTGAAAATAATTGAAAATAATTGAAAATAATTGAAAATAATTGACAATAATTGATAAATAATTGAAAATAATTGAAAATAATTGAAAATAATTGAAAATAATTGAAAATAATTTAATATAATTGAAAATAATTGAAAATAATTGAAAATAATTGAAAATAATTTAAAATAATTTAAAATAATAGAAAATAATTATAAATAATTGAAAATAATTGAAAATAATTTAAAATAATAGAAAATAATTATAAATAATTGAAAATAATTGACAATAATTTATAAATAATTGAAAATAATTGAAAATAATTGAAAATAATTGAAAATAATTGAAAATAATTGAAAATAATTGAAAATAATTGAAAATAATTGAAAATAATTGAAAAAAATTGAAAATAATTGAAAATAATTGAAAATAATTGTAAATAATTGAAAATAATTGATAATAATTTAAAATAATTGAAAATAATTATAAATAATTGAAAATAATTGAAAATAATTGAAAATAATTGACAATAATTTATAAATAATTGAAAATAATTGAAAATAATTGAAAATAATTATAAATAATTGAAAATAATTGAAAATAATTTAAAATAATAGAAAATAATTATAAATAATTGAAAATAATTGAAAATAATTGACAATAATTTATAAATAATTGAAAATAATTGAAAATAATTGAAAATAATTGAAAATAATTGAAAATAATTGAAAATAATTGAAAATAATTGAAAATAATTGACAATAATTGATAAATAATTGAAAATAATTGAAAATAACTGAAAATAATTGAAAATAATTGAAAATAATTGAAAATAATTTAAAATAATTGAAAATAATTATAAATAATTGAAAATAATTGAAAATAATAGACAATAATTTATAAATAATTGAAAATAATTGAAAATAATTGAAAATGATTGAAAATAATTGAAAATAATTGAAAATAATTGAAAATAATTGAAAATAATTGAAAATAATTGAAAATAAATGAAAATAATTGAAAATAATGATAAATAATTGAAAATAATTGAAAATAATTGACAATAATTTATAAATAATTGAAAATAATTGAAAATAATTGAAAATAATTGAAAATAATTGAAAATAATTGAAAATAATTGAAAATAATTGACAATAATTGAAAATAATTGAAAATAATTGAAAATAATTGAAAAAAATTGAAAATAATTGAAAATAATTGAAAATAATTGAAAATAATTATAATAATTGAAAATAATTAATAAATAATTGAAAATAATTGAAAATAATTGAAAATAATTGAAAATAATTGAAAATAATTTAAAATAATTGAAAATAATTATAAATAATTGAAAATAATTGAAAATAATTGACAATAATTTATAAATAATTGAAAATAATTGACAATAATTTATAAATAATTGAAAATAATTGAAAATAATTGAAAATAATTGAAAATAATTGAAAATAATTGAAAATAATTGAAGATAATTGAAAATAATTGAAAATAATTATAAATAATTGAAAATAATTAATAAATAATTGAAAATAATTGAAAATAATTGAATATAATTGAAAATAATTGAAAATAATTGAAAATAATTGAAAATAATTGAAAATAATTTAATATAATTGAAAAAAATTGAAAATAATTGAAAATAATTGAAAATAATTGAAAATAATTGAAAATAATTGAAAATAATTGAAAATAATTGAAAATAATTGAAAATAATTGAAAATAATTGAAAATAATTGAAAATAATTGAAAATAATTGAAAATAATTGACAATAATTGAAAATAATTGAAAATAATTGAAAATAATAATAAATAATTGAAAATAATTATAAATAATTGAAAATAATTGAAAATAATTATAAATATTTGAAAATAATTAATAAATAATTGAAAAAAATTGAAAATAATTGAAAATAATTGAAAATAATTAAAAATAATTGAAAATAATTGAAAATAATTGACAATAATTTATAAATAATTGAAAATAATTGAAAATAATTGAAAATAATTGAAAATAATTGAAAATAATTGAAAATAATTGAAAATAATTGAAAATAATTGAAAATAATTGAAAATAAATGAAAATAATTGAAAATAATTATAAATAATTGAAAATAATTGAAAATAATTGACAATAATTTATAAATAATTGAAAATAATTGAAAATAATTGAAAATAATTGAAAATAATTGAAAATAATTATAAATAATTGAAAATAATTGAAAATAATTGACAATAATTTATAAATAATTGAAAATAATTGAAAATAATTGAAAATAATTGAAAAAAATTGAAAATAATTGAAAAAAATTGAAAATAATTGAAAAAAATTGAAAATAATTGAAAATAATTGAAAATAATTGAAAATAATTATAATAATTGAAAATAATTAATAAATAATTGAAAATAATTGAAAATAATTGAAAATAATTGAAAATAATTTAAAATAATTGAAAATAATTATAAATAATTGAAAATAATTGAAAATAATTGACAATAATTTATAAATAATTGAAAATAATTGAAAATAATTGACAATAATTTATAAATAATTGAAAATAATTGAAAATAATTGAAAATAATTGAAAATAATTGAAAATAATTGAAGATAATTGAAAATAATTGAAAATAATTATAAATAATTGAAAATAATTAATAAATAATTGAAAATAACTGAAAATAATTGAAAATAATTGAAAATAATTGAAAATAATTGAAAATAATTTAGTATAATTGAAAATAATTGAAAATAATTGAAAATAATTGAAAATAATTGAAAATAATTGAAAATAATTGAAAATAATTGAAAATAATTGAAAATAATTGATAATAATTGAAAATAATTGAAAATAATTGAAAATAATTGAAAATAATTGTAAATAATTGAAAATAATTGATAATAATTTAAAATAATTGAAAATAATTGAAAATAATTGAAAATAATTGAAAATAATTGAAAATAATTGACAATAATTTATAAATAATTGAAAATAATTGAAAATAATTGAAAATAATTGAAAATAATTGAAAATAATTGACAATAATTGATAAATAATTGAAAATAATTGAAAATAATTGAAAATAATTGAAAATAATTGACAATAATTGATAAATAATTGAAAATAATTGAAAATAATTGAAAATAATTGAAAATAATTTAATATAATTGAAAATAATTGAAAATAATTGAAAATAATTGAAAATAATTTAAAATAATTTAAATAATTGAAAATAATTGAAAATAATTTAAAATAATAGAAAATAATTATAAATAATTGAAAATAATTGACAATAATTTATAAATAATTGAAAATAATTGAAAATAATTGAAAATAATTGAAAATAATTGAAAATAATTGAAAATAATTGAAAATAATTGAAAATAATTGAAAATAATTGAAAAAAATTGAAAATAATTGAAAATAATTGAAAATAATTGTAAATAATTGAAAATAATTGATAATAATTTAAAATAATTGAAAATAATTGAAAATAATTGAAAATAATTGAAAATAATTGAAAATAATTGACAATAATTTATAAATAATTGAAAATAATTGAAAATAATTGAAAATAATTATAAATAATTGAAAATAATTGAAAATAATTTAAAATAATAGAAAATAATTATAAATAATTGAAAATAATTGAAAATAATTGACAATAATTTATAAATAATTGAAAATAATTGAAAATAATTGAAAATAATTGAAAATAATTGAAAATAATTGAAAATAATTGAAAATAATTGAAAATAATTGACAATAATTGATAAATAATTGAAAATAATTGAAAATAACTGAAAATAATTGAAAATAATTGAAAATAATTGAAAATAATTTTAAAATAATTGAAAATAATTATAAATAATTGAAAATAATTGAAAATAATTGACAATAATTTATAAATAATTGAAAATAATTGAAAATAATTGAAAATAATTGAAAATAATTGAAAATAATTGAAAATAATTGAAAATAATTGAAAATAATTGAAAATAATTGAAAATAATTGAAAATAAATGAAAATAATTGAAAATAATGATAAATAATTGAAAATAATTGAAAATAATTGACAATAATTTATAAATAATTGAAAATAATTGAAAATAATTGAAAATAATTGAAAATAATTGAAAATAATTGAAAATAATTGAAAATAATTGAAAAAAATTGAAAATAATTGAAAAAAATTGAAAATAATTGAAAATAATTGAAAATAATTGAAAATAATTATAATAATTGAAAATAATTAATAAATAATTGAAAATAATTGAAAATAATTGAAAATAATTGAAAATAATTGAAAATAATTGAAAATAATTTAAAATAATTGAAAATAATTATAAATAATTGAAAATAATTGAAAATAATTGACAATAATTTATAAATAATTGAAAATAATTGAAAATAATTGACAATAATTTATAAATAATTGAAAATAATTGAAAATAATTGAAAATAATTGAAAATAATTGAAAATAATTGAAAATAATTGAAAATAATTGAAAATAATTGAAAATAATTGACAATAATTGATAAATAATTGAAAATAATTGAAAATAACTGAAAATAATTGAAAATAATTGAAAATAATTGAAAATAATTTAAAATAATTGAAAATAATTATAAATAATTGAAAATAATTGAAAATAATTGACAATAATTTATAAATAATTGAAAATAATTGAAAATAATTGAAAATAATTGAAAATAATTGAAAATAATTGAAAATAATTGAAAATAATTGAAAATAAATGAAAATAATTGAAAATAATTATACATAATTGAAAATAATTGAAAATAATTGACAATAATTTATAAATAATTGAAAATAATTGAAAATAATTGACAATAATTTATAAATAATTGAAAATAATTGAAAATAATTGAAAATAATTGAAAATAATTGAAAATAATTGAAGATAATTGAAAATAATTGAAAATAATTATAAATAATTGAAAATAATTAATAAATAATTGAAAATAATTGAAAATAATTGAATATAATTGAAAATAATTGAAAATAATTGAAAATAATTGAAAATAATTGAAAATAATTTAATATAATTGAAAAAAATTGAAAATAATTGAAAATAATTGAAAATAATTGAAAATAATTGAAAATAATTGAAAATAATTGAAAATAATTGAAAATAATTGAAAATAATTGAAAATAATTGAAAATAATTGACAATAATTGAAAATAATTGAAAATAATTGAAAATAATTGAAAATAATTGACAATAATTGAAAATAATTGAAAATAATTGAAAATAATTGAAAATAATAATAAATAATTGAAAATAATTATAAATAATTGAAAATAATTGAAAATAATTATAAATATTTGAAAATAATTAATAAATAATTGAAAAAAATTGAAAATAATTGAAAATAATTGAAAATAATTGAAAATAATTAAAAATAATTGAAAATAATTGAAAATAATTGACAATAATTTATAAATAATTGAAAATAATTGAAAATAATTGAAAATAATTGAAAATAATTGAAAATAATTGAAAATAATTGAAAATAATTGAAAATAATTGAAAATAATTGAAAATAAATGAAAATAATTGAAAATAATTATAAATAATTGAAAATAATTGAAAATAATTGACAATAATTTATAAATAATTGAAAATAATTGAAAATAATTGAAAATAATTGAAAATAATTGAAAATAATTATAAATAATTGAAAATAATTGACAATAATTTATAAATAATTGAAAATAATTGAAAATAATTGAAAATAATTGAAAATAATTGAAAATAATTGAAAATAATTGAAAAAAATTGAAAATAATTGAAAAAAATTGAAAATAATTGAAAATAATTGAAAATAATTGAAAATAATTATAATAATTGAAAATAATTAATAAATAATTGAAAATAATTGAAAATAATTGAAAATAATTGAAAATAATTTAAAATAATTGAAAATAATTATAAATAATTGAAAATAATTGAAAATAATTGACAATAATTTATAAATAATTGAAAATAATTGAAAATAATTGACAATAATTTATAAATAATTGAAAATAATTGAAAATAATTGAAAATAATTGAAAATAATTGAAAATAATTGAAGATAATTGAAAATAATTGAAAATAATTATAAATAATTGAAAATAATTAATAAATAATTGAAAATAACTGAAAATAATTGAAAATAATTGAAAATAATTGAAAATAATTGAAAATAATTGAAAATAATTGAAAATAATTTAGTATAATTGAAAATAATTGAAAATAATGGAAAATAATTGAAAATAATTGAAAATAATTGAAAATAATTGAAAATAATTGAAAATAATTGAAAATAATTGAAAATAATTGAAAATAATTGAAAATAATTGAAAATAATTGAAAATAATTGAAAATAATTGAAAATAATTGACAATAATTGATAATAATTGAAAATAATTGAAAATAATTGAAAATAATTGACAATAATTGAAAATAATTGAAAATAATTGAAAATAATTATAAATAATTGAAAATAATTAATAAATAATTGAAAAAAATTGAAAATAATTGAAAATAATTGAAAATAATTGAAAATAATTGACAATAATTGATAAATAATTGAAAATAATTGAAAATAATTGAAAATAATTGAAAATAATTGACAATAATTGATAAATAATTGAAAATAATTGAAAATAATTGAAAATAATTTAAAATAATTTAAAATAATTTAATATAATTGAAAATAATTGAAAATAATTGAAAATAATTGAAAATAATTGAAAATAAATGAAAATAATTGAAAATAATTGAAAATAATTGAAAATAATTGAAAATAATTGAAAATAATTGAAAATAATTGAAAATAATTGAAAATAATTGAAAATAATTGTAAATAATTGAAAATAATTGATAATAATTTAAAATAATTGAAAATAATTATAAATAATTGAAAATAATTGAAAATAATTGAAAATAATTGACAATAATTTATAAATAATTGAAAATAATTGAAAATAATTGAAAATAATTATAAATAATTGAAAATAATTGAAAATAATTTAAAATAATAGAAAATAATTATAAATAATTGAAAATAATTGAAAATAATTGACAATAATTTATAAATAATTGAAAATAATTGAAAATAATTGAAAATAATTGAAAATAATTGAAAATAATTGAAAATAATTGAAAATAATTGAAAATAATTGACAATAATTGATAAATAATTGAAAATAATTGAAAATAACTGAAAATAATTGAAAATAATTGAAAATAATTGAAAATAATTTAAAATAATTGAAAATAATTATAAATAATTGAAAATAATTGAAAATAATAGACAATAATTTATAAATAATTGAAAATAATTGAAAATAATTGAAAATGATTGAAAATAATTGAAAATAATTGAAAATAATTGAAAATAATTGAAAATAATTGAAAATAATTGAAAATAAATGAAAATAATTGAAAATAATGATAAATAATTGAAAATAATTGAAAATAATTGACAATAATTTATAAATAATTGAAAATAATTGAAAATAATTGAAAATAATTGAAAATAATTGAAAATAATTGAAAATAATTGAAAATAATTGACAATAATTGAAAATAATTGAAAATAATTGAAAATAATTGAAAAAAATTGAAAATAATTGAAAATAATTGAAAATAATTGAAAATAATTATAATAATTGAAAATAATTAATAAATAATTGAAAATAATTGAAAATAATTGAAAATAATTGAAAATAATTGAAAATAATTTAAAATAATTGAAAATAATTATAAATAATTGAAAATAATTGAAAATAATTGACAATAATTTATAAATAATTGAAAATAATTGACAATAATTTATAAATAATTGAAAATAATTGAAAATAATTGAAAATAATTGAAAATAATTGAAAATAATTGAAAATAATTGAAGATAATTGAAAATAATTGAAAATAATTATAAATAATTGAAAATAATTAATAAATAATTGAAAATAATTGAAAATAATTGAATATAATTGAAAATAATTGAAAATAATTGAAAATAATTGAAAATAATTGAAAATAATTTAATATAATTGAAAAAAATTGAAAATAATTGAAAATAATTGAAAATAATTGAAAATAATTGAAAATAATTGAAAATAATTGAAAATAATTGAAAATAATTGAAAATAATTGAAAATAATTGAAAATAATTGAAAATAATTGAAAATAATTGAAAATAATTGACAATAATTGAAAATAATTGAAAATAATTGAAAATAATAATAAATAATTGAAAATAATTATAAATAATTGAAAATAATTGAAAATAATTATAAATATTTGAAAATAATTAATAAATAATTGAAAAAAATTGAAAATAATTGAAAATAATTGAAAATAATTAAAAATAATTGAAAATAATTGAAAATAATTGACAATAATTTATAAATAATTGAAAATAATTGAAAATAATTGAAAATAATTGAAAATAATTGAAAATAATTGAAAATAATTGAAAATAATTGAAAATAATTGAAAATAATTGAAAATAAATGAAAATAATTGAAAATAATTATAAATAATTGAAAATAATTGAAAATAATTGACAATAATTTATAAATAATTGAAAATAATTGAAAATAATTGAAAATAATTGAAAATAATTGAAAATAATTATAAATAATTGAAAATAATTGAAAATAATTGACAATAATTTATAAATAATTGAAAATAATTGAAAATAATTGAAAATAATTGAAAAAAATTGAAAATAATTGAAAAAAATTGAAAATAATTGAAAAAAATTGAAAATAATTGAAAATAATTGAAAATAATTGAAAATAATTATAATAATTGAAAATAATTAATAAATAATTGAAAATAATTGAAAATAATTGAAAATAATTGAAAATAATTTAAAATAATTGAAAATAATTATAAATAATTGAAAATAATTGAAAATAATTGACAATAATTTATAAATAATTGAAAATAATTGAAAATAATTGACAATAATTTATAAATAATTGAAAATAATTGAAAATAATTGAAAATAATTGAAAATAATTGAAAATAATTGAAGATAATTGAAAATAATTGAAAATAATTATAAATAATTGAAAATAATTAATAAATAATTGAAAATAACTGAAAATAATTGAAAATAATTGAAAATAATTGAAAATAATTGAAAATAATTTAGTATAATTGAAAATAATTGAAAATAATTGAAAATAATTGAAAATAATTGAAAATAATTGAAAATAATTGAAAATAATTGAAAATAATTGAAAATAATTGATAATAATTGAAAATAATTGAAAATAATTGAAAATAATTGAAAATAATTGTAAATAATTGAAAATAATTGATAATAATTTAAAATAATTGAAAATAATTGAAAATAATTGAAAATAATTGAAAATAATTGAAAATAATTGACAATAATTTATAAATAATTGAAAATAATTGAAAATAATTGAAAATAATTGAAAATAATTGAAAATAATTGACAATAATTGATAAATAATTGAAAATAATTGAAAATAATTGAAAATAATTGAAAATAATTGACAATAATTGATAAATAATTGAAAATAATTGAAAATAATTGAAAATAATTGAAAATAATTTAATATAATTGAAAATAATTGAAAATAATTGAAAATAATTGAAAATAATTTAAAATAATTTAAAATAATAGAAAATAATTATAAATAATTGAAAATAATTGAAAATAATTTAAAATAATAGAAAATAATTATAAATAATTGAAAATAATTGACAATAATTTATAAATAATTGAAAATAATTGAAAATAATTGAAAATAATTGAAAATAATTGAAAATAATTGAAAATAATTGAAAATAATTGAAAATAATTGAAAATAATTGAAAAAAATTGAAAATAATTGAAAATAATTGAAAATAATTGTAAATAATTGAAAATAATTGATAATAATTTAAAATAATTGAAAATAATTGAAAATAATTGAAAATAATTGAAAATAATTGAAAATAATTGACAATAATTTATAAATAATTGAAAATAATTGAAAATAATTGAAAATAATTATAAATAATTGAAAATAATTGAAAATAATTTAAAATAATAGAAAATAATTATAAATAATTGAAAATAATTGAAAATAATTGACAATAATTTATAAATAATTGAAAATAATTGAAAATAATTGAAAATAATTGAAAATAATTGAAAATAATTGAAAATAATTGAAAATAATTGAAAATAATTGACAATAATTGATAAATAATTGAAAATAATTGAAAATAACTGAAAATAATTGAAAATAATTGAAAATAATTGAAAATAATTTAAAATAATTGAAAATAATTATAAATAATTGAAAATAATTGAAAATAATTGACAATAATTTATAAATAATTGAAAATAATTGAAAATAATTGAAAATAATTGAAAATAATTGAAAATAATTGAAAATAATTGAAAATAATTGAAAATAATTGAAAATAATTGAAAATAATTGAAAATAAATGAAAATAATTGAAAATAATGATAAATAATTGAAAATAATTGAAAATAATTGACAATAATTTATAAATAATTGAAAATAATTGAAAATAATTGAAAATAATTGAAAATAATTGAAAATAATTGAAAATAATTGAAAATAATTGAAAAAAATTGAAAATAATTGAAAAAAATTGAAAATAATTGAAAATAATTGAAAATAATTGAAAATAATTATAATAATTGAAAATAATTAATAAATAATTGAAAATAATTGAAAATAATTGAAAATAATTGAAAATAATTGAAAATAATTGAAAATAATTTAAAATAATTGAAAATAATTATAAATAATTGAAAATAATTGAAAATAATTGACAATAATTTATAAATAATTGAAAATAATTGAAAATAATTGACAATAATTTATAAATAATTGAAAATAATTGAAAATAATTGAAAATAATTGAAAATAATTGAAAATAATTGAAAATAATTGAAAATAATTGAAAATAATTGAAAATAATTGACAATAATTGATAAATAATTGAAAATAATTGAAAATAACTGAAAATAATTGAAAATAATTGAAAATAATTGAAAATAATTTAAAATAATTGAAAATAATTATAAATAATTGAAAATAATTGAAAATAATTGACAATAATTTATAAATAATTGAAAATAATTGAAAATAATTGAAAATAATTGAAAATAATTGAAAATAATTGAAAATAATTGAAAATAATTGAAAATAAATGAAAATAATTGAAAATAATTATACATAATTGAAAATAATTGAAAATAATTGACAATAATTTATAAATAATTGAAAATAATTGAAAATAATTGACAATAATTTATAAATAATTGAAAATAATTGAAAATAATTGAAAATAATTGAAAATAATTGAAAATAATTGAAGATAATTGAAAATAATTGAAAATAATTATAAATAATTGAAAATAATTAATAAATAATTGAAAATAATTGAAAATAATTGAATATAATTGAAAATAATTGAAAATAATTGAAAATAATTGAAAATAATTGAAAATAATTTAATATAATTGAAAAAAATTGAAAATAATTGAAAATAATTGAAAATAATTGAAAATAATTGAAAATAATTGAAAATAATTGAAAATAATTGAAAATAATTGAAAATAATTGAAAATAATTGAAAATAATTGACAATAATTGAAAATAATTGAAAATAATTGAAAATAATTGAAAATAATTGACAATAATTGAAAATAATTGAAAATAATTGAAAATAATTGAAAATAATAATAAATAATTGAAAATAATTATAAATAATTGAAAATAATTGAAAATAATTATAAATATTTGAAAATAATTAATAAATAATTGAAAAAAATTGAAAATAATTGAAAATAATTGAAAATAATTGAAAATAATTAAAAATAATTGAAAATAATTGAAAATAATTGACAATAATTTATAAATAATTGAAAATAATTGAAAATAATTGAAAATAATTGAAAATAATTGAAAATAATTGAAAATAATTGAAAATAATTGAAAATAATTGAAAATAATTGAAAATAAATGAAAATAATTGAAAATAATTATAAATAATTGAAAATAATTGAAAATAATTGACAATAATTTATAAATAATTGAAAATAATTGAAAATAATTGAAAATAATTGAAAATAATTGAAAATAATTATAAATAATTGAAAATAATTGACAATAATTTATAAATAATTGAAAATAATTGAAAATAATTGAAAATAATTGAAAATAATTGAAAATAATTGAAAATAATTGAAAAAAATTGAAAATAATTGAAAAAAATTGAAAATAATTGAAAATAATTGAAAATAATTGAAAATAATTATAATAATTGAAAATAATTAATAAATAATTGAAAATAATTGAAAATAATTGAAAATAATTGAAAATAATTTAAAATAATTGAAAATAATTATAAATAATTGAAAATAATTGAAAATAATTGACAATAATTTATAAATAATTGAAAATAATTGAAAATAATTGACAATAATTTATAAATAATTGAAAATAATTGAAAATAATTGAAAATAATTGAAAATAATTGAAAATAATTGAAGATAATTGAAAATAATTGAAAATAATTATAAATAATTGAAAATAATTAATAAATAATTGAAAATAACTGAAAATAATTGAAAATAATTGAAAATAATTGAAAATAATTGAAAATAATTGAAAATAATTGAAAATAATTTAGTATAATTGAAAATAATTGAAAATAATGGAAAATAATTGAAAATAATTGAAAATAATTGAAAATAATTGAAAATAATTGAAAATAATTGAAAATAATTGAAAATAATTGAAAATAATTGAAAATAATTGAAAATAATTGAAAATAATTGAAAATAATTGAAAATAATTGACAATAATTGATAATAATTGAAAATAATTGAAAATAATTGAAAATAATTGACAATAATTGAAAATAATTGAAAATAATTGAAAATAATTATAAATAATTGAAAATAATTAATAAATAATTGAAAAAAATTGAAAATAATTGAAAATAATTGAAAATAATTGAAAATAATTGACAATAATTGATAAATAATTGAAAATAATTGAAAATAATTGAAAATAATTGAAAATAATTGACAATAATTGATAAATAATTGAAAATAATTGAAAATAATTGAAAATAATTTAAAATAATTTAAAATAATTTAATATAATTGAAAATAATTGAAAATAATTGAAAATAATTGAAAATAATTGAAAATAAATGAAAATAATTGAAAATAATTGAAAATAATTGAAAATAATTGAAAATAATTGAAAATAATTGAAAATAATTGAAAATAATTGAAAATAATTGAAAATAATTGAAAATAATTGAAAATAATTGAAAATAATTGAAAATAATTGAAAATAATTGACAATAATTGAAAATAATTGAAAATAATTGAAAATAATTGACAATAATTGAAAATAATTGAAAATAATTGAAAATAATTGAAAATAATTATAAATAATTGAAAATAATTTAAAATAATTTAAAATAATAGAAAATAATTATAAATAATTGAAAATAATTGAAAATAATTTAAAATAATAGAAAATAATTATAAATAATTGAAAATAATTGACAATAATTTATAAATAATTGAAAATAATTGAAAATAATGGAAAATAATTGAAAATAATTGAAAATAATTGAAAATAATTGAAAATAATTGAAAATAATTGAAAATAATTGAAAAAAATTGAAAATAATTGAAAATAATTGAAAATAATTGTAAATAATTGAAAATAATTGATAATAATTTAAAATAATTGAAAATAATTATAAATAATTGAAAATAATTGAAAATAATTGAAAATAATTGACAATAATTTATAAATAATTGAAAATAATTGAAAATAATTGAAAATAATTATAAATAATTGAAAATAATTTAAAATAATAGAAAATAATTATAAATAATTGAAAATAATTGAAAATAATTGACAATAATTTATAAATAATTGAAAATAATTGAAAATAATTGAAAATAATTGAAAATAATTGAAAATAATTGAAAATAATTGAAAATAATTGAAAATAATTGAAAATAATTGACAATAATTGATAAATAATTGAAAATAATTGAAAATAACTGAAAATAATTGAAAATAATTGAAAATAATTGAAAATAATTTAAAATAATTGAAAATAATTATAAATAATTGAAAATAATTGAAAATAATTGACAATAATTTATAAATAATTGAAAATAATTGAAAATAATTGAAAATAATTGAAAATAATTGAAAATAATTGAAAATAATTGAAAATAATTGAAAATAATTGAAAATAATTGAAAATAATTGAAAATAATTGAAAATAAATGAAAATAATTGAAAATAATGATAAATAATTGAAAATAATTGAAAATAATTGACAATAATTTATAAATAATTGAAAATAATTGAAAATAATTGAAAATAATTGAAAATAATTGAAAATAATTGAAAATAATTGAAAATAATTGAAAATAATTGAAAAAAATTGAAAATAATTGAAAAAAATTGAAAATAATTGAAAATAATTGAAAATAATTGAAAATAATTATAATAATTGAAAATAATTAATAAATAATTGAAAATAATTGAAAATAATTGAAAATAATTGAAAATAATTGAAAATAATTGAAAATAATTTAAAATAATTGAAAATAATTATAAATAATTGAAAATAATTGAAAATAATTGACAATAATTTATAAATAATTGAAAATAATTGAAAATAATTGACAATAATTTATAAATAATTGAAAATAATTGAAAATAATTGAAAATAATTGAAAATAATTGAAAATAATTGAAAATAATTGAAAATAATTGAAAATAATTGAAAATAATTGACAATAATTGATAAATAATTGAAAATAATTGAAAATAACTGAAAATAATTGAAAATAATTGAAAATAATTGAAAATAATTTAAAATAATTGAAAATAATTATAAATAATTGAAAATAATTGAAAATAATTGACAATAATTTATAAATAATTGAAAATAATTGAAAATAATTGAAAATAATTGAAAATAATTGAAAATAATTGAAAATAATTGAAAATAAATGAAAATAATTGAAAATAATTATACATAATTGAAAATAATTGAAAATAATTGACAATAATTTATAAATAATTGAAAATAATTGAAAATAATTGAAAATAATTGAAAATAATTGAAAATAATTGAAAAAAATTGAAAATAATTGAAAATAATTTAAAATAATTGAAAATAATTATAAATAATTGAAAATAATTGAAAATAATTGAAAATAATTGAAAATAATTGAAAAAAATTGAAAATAATTGAAAAAAATTGAAAATAATTGAAAATAATTATAAATAATTGAAAATAATTGAAAATAATTTAAAATAATAGAAAATAATTATAAATAATTGAAAATAATTGAAAATAATTGACAATAATTTATAAATAATTGAAAATAATTGAAAATAATTGAAAATAATTGAAAATAATTGAAAATAATTGAAAATAATAGAAAATAATTGAAAATAATTGACAATAATTGATAAATAATTGAAAATAATTGAAAATAACTGAAAATAATTGAAAATAATTGAAAATAATTGAAAATAATTGAAAATAATTGAAAATAATTGAAAATAAATGAAAATAATTGAAAATAATTATAAATAATTGAAAATAATTGAAAATAATTGACAATAATTTATAAATAATTGAAAATAATTGAAAATAATTGAAAATAATTGAAAATAATTGAAAATAATTGAAAATAATAGAAAATAATTGAAAATAATTGAAAATAAATGAAAATAATTGAAAATAATTATAAATAATTGAAAATAATTGAAAATAATTGAAAATAATTGACAATAATTTATAAATAATTGAAAATAATTGAAAATAATTGAAAATAATTGAAAATAATTGAAAATAATTGAAAATAATTGAAAAAAATTGAAAATAATTGAAAAAAATTGAAAATAATTGAAAATAATTATAATAATTGAAAATAATTAATAAATAATTGAAAATAATTGAAAATAATTGAAAATAATTGAAAAAAATTGAAAATAATTGAAAATAATTATAATAATTGAAAATAATTAATAAATAATTGAAAATAATTGAAAATAATTTAAAATAATTGAAAATAATTATAAATAATTGAAAATAATTGAAAATAATTGACAATAATTTATAAATAATTGACAATAATTTATAAATAATTGAAAATAATTGAAAATAATTGAAAATAATTGAAAATAATTGAAAATAATTGAAAATAATTGAAGATAATTGAAAATAATTGAAAATAATTATAAATAATTGAAAATAATTAATAAATAATTGAAAATAATTGAAAATAATTGAATATAATTGAAAATAATTGAAAATAATTGAAAATAATTGAAAATAATTTAATATAATTGAAAATAATTGAAAATAATTGAAAATAATTGAAAATAATTGAAAATAATTGAAAATAATTGAAAATAATTGAAAATAATTGAAAATAATTGAAAATAATTGAAGATAATTGAAAATAATTGAAAATAATTATAAATAATTGAAAATAATTAATAAATAATTGAAAATAACTGAAAATAATTGAAAATAATTGAAAATAATTGAAAATAATTGAAAATAATTGAAAATAATTTAGTATAATTGAAAATAATTGAAAATAATTGAAAATAATTGAAAATAATTGAAAATAATTGAAAATAATTGAAAATAATTGAAAATAATTGAAAATAATTGAAAATAATTGAAAATAATTGAAAATAATTGAAAATAATTGAAAATAATTGAAAATAATTGAAAATAATTGAAAATAATTGAAAATAATTGAAAATAATTGACAATAATTGATAATAATTGAAAATAATTGAAAATAATTGACAATAATTGAAAATAATTGAAAATAATTGAAAATAATTATAAATAATTGAAAATAATTAATAAATAATTGAAAAAAATTGAAAATAATTGAAAATAATTGAAAATAATTGAAAATAATTGACAATAATTGATAAATAATTGAAAATAATTGAAAATAATTGACAATAATTGAAAATAATTGAAAATAATTGAAAATAATTGAAAATAATTGACAATAATTGAAAATAATTGAAAATAATTGAAAATAATTGACAATAATTGATAAATAATTGAAAATAATTGAAAATAACTGAAAATAATTGAAAATAATTGAAAATAATTGAAAATAATTTAAAATAATTGAAAATAATTATAAATAATTGAAAATAATTGAAAATAATTGACAATAATTTATAAATAATTGAAAATAATTGAAAATAATTGAAAATAATTGAAAATAATTGAAAATAATTGAAAATAATTGAAAATAATTGAAAATAATTGAAAATAATTGAAAATAATTGAAAATAATTGAAAATAATTGAAAAAAATTGAAAATAATTGAAAATAATTTAAAATAATTGAAAATAATTATAAATAATTGAAAATAATTGAAAATAATTGAAAATAATTGAAAATAATTGAAAAAAATTGAAAATAATTGAAAAAAATTGAAAATAATTGAAAATAATTATAAATAATTGAAAATAATTGAAAATAATTTAAAATAATAGAAAATAATTATAAATAATTGAAAATAATTGAAAATAATTGACAATAATTTATAAATAATTGAAAATAATTGAAAATAATTGAAAATAATTGAAAATAATTGAAAATAATTGAAAATAATAGAAAATAATTGAAAATAATTGACAATAATTGATAAATAATTGAAAATAATTGAAAATAACTGAAAATAATTGAAAATAATTGAAAATAATTGAAAATAATTGAAAATAATTGAAAATAATTGAAAATAAATTAAAATAATTGAAAATAATTATAAATAATTGAAAATAATTGAAAATAATTGA
Source organism: Andrena bucephala (assembly GCA_947577245.1). Classification (NCBI taxonomy): domain Eukaryota; kingdom Metazoa; phylum Arthropoda; class Insecta; order Hymenoptera; family Andrenidae; genus Andrena; species Andrena bucephala. The sequence goes on along the minus strand of OX387716.1, from coordinate 31,012,556 downwards.
CAATAATTTATAAATAATTGAAAATAATTGAAAATAATTGAAAATAATTGAAAATAATAGAAAATAATTGAAAATAATTGAAAATAAATGAAAATAATTGAAAATAATTATAAATAATTGAAAATAATTGAAAATAATTGAAAATAATTGACAATAATTTATAAATAATTGAAAATAATTGAAAATAATTGAAAATAATTGAAAATAATTGAAAATAATTGAAAATAATTGAAAAAAATTGAAAATAATTGAAAAAAATTGAAAATAATTGAAAATAATTATAATAATTGAAAATAATTAATAAATAATTGAAAATAATTGAAAATAATTGAAAATAATTGAAAAAAATTGAAAATAATTGAAAATAATTGAAAATAATTGAAAATAATTATAATAATTGAAAATCATTAATAAATAATTGAAAATAATTGAAAATAATTTAAAATAATTGAAAATAATTATAAATAATTGAAAATAATTGAAAATAATTGACAATAATTTATAAATAATTGAAAATAATTGAAAATAATTGACAATAATTTATAAATAATTGAAAATAATTGAAAATAATTGAAAATAATTGAAAATAATTGAAAAAAATTGAAAATAATTGAAAATAATTGAAAATAATTGAAAATAATTATAATAATTGAAAATAATTAATAAATAATTGAAAATAATTGAAAATAATTTAAAATAATTGAAAATAATTATAAATAATTGAAAATAATTGAAAATAATTGACAATAATTTATAAATAATTGAAAATAATTGAAAATAATTGACAATAATTTATAAATAATTGAAAATAATTGAAAATAATTGAAAATAATTGAAAATAATTGAAAATAATTGAAAATAATTGAAGATAATTGAAAATAATTGAAAATAATTATAAATAATTGAAAATAATTAATAAATAATTGAAAATAATTGAAAATAATTGAATATAATTGAAAATAATTGAAAATAATTGAAAATAATTGAAAATAATTTAATATAATTGAAAATAATTGAAAATAATTGAAAATAATTGAAAATAATTGAAAATAATTGAAAATAATTGAAAATAATTGAAAATAATTGAAAATAATTGAAAATAATTGAAAATAATTGAAAATAATTGAAGATAATTGAAAATAATTGAAAATAATTATAAATAATTGAAAATAATTAATAAATAATTGAAAATAACTGAAAATAATTGAAAATAATTGAAAATAATTGAAAATAATTGAAAATAATTTAGTATAATTGAAAATAATTGAAAATAATTGAAAATAATTGAAAATAATTGAAAATAATTGAAAATAATTGAAAATAATTGAAAATAATTGAAAATAATTGAAAATAATTGAAAATAATTGAAAATAATTGAAAATAATTGAAAATAATTGAAAATAATTGAAAATAATTGAAAATAATTGAAAATAATTGACAATAATTGATAATAATTGAAAATAATTGAAAATAATTGACAATAATTGAAAATAATTGAAAATAATTGAAAATAATTATAAATAATTGAAAATAATTAATAAATAATTGAAAAAAATTGAAAATAATTGAAAATAATTGAAAATAATTGAAAATAATTGACAATAATTGATAAATAATTGAAAATAATTGAAAATAATTGACAATAATTGAAAATAATTGAAAATAATTGAAAATAATTGAAAATAATTGACAATAATTGAAAATAATTGAAAATAATTGAAAATAATTGACAATAATTGATAAATAATTGAAAATAATTGAAAATAACTGAAAATAATTGAAAATAATTGAAAATAATTGAAAATAATTTAAAATAATTGAAAATAATTATAATAATTGAAAATAATTAATAAATAATTGAAAATAATTGAAAATAATTGAAAATAATTGAAAAAAATTGAAAATAATTGAAAATAATTGAAAATAATTGAAAATAATTATAATAATTGAAAATCATTAATAAATAATTGAAAATAATTGAAAATAATTTAAAATAATTGAAAATAATTATAAATAATTGAAAATAATTGAAAATAATTGACAATAATTTATAAATAATTGAAAATAATTGAAAATAATTGACAATAATTTATAAATAATTGAAAATAATTGAAAATAATTGAAAATAATTGAAAATAATTGAAAATAATTGAAAATAATTGAAAATAATTGAAAATAATTGAAAATAATTGAAAATAATTGAAAATAATTGAAAATAATTGAAAATAATTGAAAATAATTGAAAATAATTGAAAATAATTGAAAATAATTGAAAATAATTGAAAATAATTGAAAATAATTGAAAATAATTGAAAATAATTGAAAATAATTGAAAATAATTGAAAATAATTGAAAATAATTGAAAATAATTGATAATAATTGAAAATAATTGAAAATAATTGACAATAATTGAAAATAATTGAAAATAATTGAAAATAATTATAAATAATAGAAAATAATTAATAAATAATTGAAAAAAATTGAAAATAATTGAAAATAATTGAAAATAATTGAAAATAATTGACAATAATTGATAAATAATTGAAAATAATTGAAAATAATTGACAATAATTGAAAATAATTGAAAATAATTGAAAATAATTGAAAATAATTGACAATAATTGAAAATAATTGAAAATAATTGAAAATAATTTAAAATAATAGAAAATAATTATAAATAATTGAAAATAATTGAAAATAATTTAAAATAATAGAAAATAATTATAAATAATTGAAAATAATTGACAATAATTTATAAATAATTGAAAATAATTGAAAATAATTGAAAATAATTGAAAATAATTGAAAATAATTGAAAATAATTGAAAATAATTGAAAATAATTGAAAATAATTGAAAATAATTGAAAATAATTGAAAATAATTGAAAATAATTGAAAAAAATTGAAAATAATTGAAAATAATTGAAAATAATTGTAAATAATTGAAAATAATTGATAATAATTTAAAATAATTGAAAATAATTATAAATAATTGAAAATAATTGAAAATAATTGAAAATAATTGACAATAATTTATAAATAATTGAAAATAATTGAAAATAATTGAAAATAATTATAAATAATTGAAAATAATTTAAAATAATAGAAAATAATTATAAATAATTGAAAATAATTGAAAATAATTGACAATAATTTATAAATAATTGAAAATAATTGAAAATAATTGAAAATAATTGAAAATAATTGTAAATAATTGAAAATAATTGATAATAATTTAAAATAATTGAAAATAATTATAAATATTGAAAATAATTGAAAATAATTGAAAATAATTGACAATAATTTATAAATAATTGAAAATAATTGAAAATAATTGAAAATAATTATAAATAATTGAAAATAATTTAAAATAATAGAAAATAATTATAAATAATTGAAAATAATTGAAAATAATTGACAATAATTTATAAATAATTGAAAATAATTGAAAATAATTGAAAATAATTGAAAATAATTGAAAATAAATGAAAATAATTGAAAATAATTATACATAATTGAAAATAATTGAAAATAATTGACAATAATTTATAAATAATTGAAAATAATTGAAAATAATTGAAAATAATTGAAAATAATTGAAAATAATTGAAAATAATTGAAAATAATTGAAAAAAATTGAAAATAATTGAAAATAATTTAAAATAATTGAAAATAATTATAAATAATTGAAAATAATTGAAAATAATTGAAAATAATTGAAAATAATTGAAAAAAATTGAAAATAATTGAAAAAAATTGAAAATAATTGAAAATAATTATAAATAATTGAAAATAATTGAAAATAATTTAAAATAATAGAAAATAATTATAAATAATTGAAAATAATTGAAAATAATTGACAATAATTTATAAATAATTGAAAATAATTGAAAATAATTGAAAATAATTGAAAATAATTGAAAATAATTGAAAATAATTGAAAATAATAGAAAATAATTGAAAATAATTGACAATAATTGATAAATAATTGAAAATAATTGAAAATAACTGAAAATAATTGAAAATAATTGAAAATAATTGAAAATAATTGAAAATAATTGAAAATAATTGAAAATAATTGAAAATAAATGAAAATAATTGAAAATAATTATAAATAATTGAAAATAATTGAAAATAATTGACAATAATTTATAAATAATTGAAAATAATTGAAAATAATTGAAAATAATTGAAAATAATAGAAAATAATTGAAAATAATTGAAAATAAATGAAAATAATTGAAAATAATTATAAATAATTGAAAATAATTGAAAATAATTGAAAATAATTGAAAATAATTTATAAATAATTGAAAATAATTGAAAATAATTGAAAATAATTGAAAATAATTGAAAATAATTGAAAATAATTGAAAAAAATTGAAAATAATTGAAAAAAATTGAAAATAATTGAAAAAAATTATAATAATTGAAAATAATTAATAAATAATTGAAAATAATTGAAAATAATTGAAAATAATTGAAAAAAATTGAAAATAATTGAAAATAATTGAAAATAATTGAAAATAATTATAATAATTGAAAATCATTAATAAATAATTGAAAATAATTGAAAATAATTTAAAATAATTGAAAATAATTATAAATAATTGAAAATAATTGAAAATAATTGACAATAATTTATAAATAATTGAAAATAATTGAAAATAATTGACAATAATTTATAAATAATTGAAAATAATTGAAAATAATTGAAAATAATTGAAAATAATTGAAAATAATTGAAAATAATTGAAAATAATTGAAAATAATTGAAAATAATTGAAAATAATTGAAAATAATTGAAAATAATTGAAAATAATTGAAAATAATTGAAAATAATTGAAAATAATTGAAAATAATTGAAAATAATTGAAAATAATTGATAATAATTGAAAATAATTGAAAATAATTGACAATAATTGAAAATAATTGAAAATAATTGAAAATAATTATAAATAATAGAAAATAATTAATAAATAATTGAAAAAAATTGAAAATAATTGAAAATAATTGAAAATAATTGAAAATAATTGACAATAATTGATAAATAATTGAAAATAATTGAAAATAATTGACAATAATTGAAAATAATTGAAAATAATTGAAAATAATTGAAAATAATTGACAATAATTGAAAATAATTGAAAATAATTGAAAATAATTTAAAATAATAGAAAATAATTATAAATAATTGAAAATAATTGAAAATAATTTAAAATAATAGAAAATAATTATAAATAATTGAAAATAATTGACAATAATTTATAAATAATTGAAAATAATTGAAAATAATTGAAAATAATTGAAAATAATTGAAAATAATTGAAAATAATTGAAAATAATTGAAAATAATTGAAAATAATTGAAAATAATTGAAAATAATTGAAAATAATTGAAAATAATTGAAAAAAATTGAAAATAATTGAAAATAATTGAAAATAATTGTAAATAATTGAAAATAATTGATAATAATTTAAAATAATTGAAAATAATTATAAATAATTGAAAATAATTGAAAATAATTGACAATAATTTATAAATAATTGAAAATAATTGAAAATAATTGAAAATAATTATAAATAATTGAAAATAATTTAAAATAATAAGAAAATAATTATAAATAATTGAAAATAATTGAAAATAATTGACAATAATTTATAAATAATTGAAAATAATTGAAAATAATTGAAAATAATTGAAAATAATTGAAAATAATTGAAAATAATTGAAAATAATTGAAAATAATTGACAATAATTGATAAATAATTGAAAATAATTGAAAATAACTGAAAATAATTGAAAATAATTGAAAATAATTGAAAATAATTTAAAATAATTGAAAATAATTATAAATAATTGAAAATAATTGAAAATAATTGACAATAATTTATAAATAATTGAAAATAATTGAAAATAATTGAAAATAATTGAAAATAATTGAAAATAATTGAAAATAATTGAAAATAATTGAAAATAATTGAAAATAATTGAAAATAATTGAAAATAAATGAAAATAATTGAAAATAATGATAAATAATTGAAAATAATTGAAAATAATTGACAATAATTTATAAATAATTGAAAATAATTGAAAATAATTGAAAATAATTGAAAATAATTGAAAATAATTGAAAATAATTGAAAATAATTGAAAATAATTGAAAATAATTGAAAAAAATTGAAAATAATTGAAAAAAATTGAAAATAATTGAAAATAATTGAAAATAATTGAAAATAATTATAATAATTGAAAATAATTAATAAATAATTGAAAATAATTGAAAATAATTGAAAATAATTGAAAATAATTGAAAATAATTGAAAATAATTTAAAATAATTGAAAATAATTATAAATAATTGAAAATAATTGAAAATAATTGACAATAATTTATAAATAATTGAAAATAATTGAAAATAATTGACAATAATTTATAAATAATTGAAAATAATTGAAAATAATTGAAAATAATTGAAAATAATTGAAAATAATTGAAAATAATTGAAAATAATTGAAAATAATTGAAAATAATTGACAATAATTGATAAATAATTGAAAATAATTGAAAATAATTGAAAATAATTGAAAATAATTGAAAATAATTGACAATAATTGATAATAATTGAAAATAATTGAAAATAATTGACAATAATTGAAAATAATTGAAAATAATTGAAAATAATTATAAATAATTGAAAATAATTAATAAATAATTGAAAAAAATTGAAAATAATTGAAAATAATTGAAAATAATTGAAAATAATTGACAATAATTGATAAATAATTGAAAATAATTGAAAATAATTGACAATAATTGAAAATAATTGAAAATAATTGAAAATAATTGAAAATAATTGACAATAATTGAAAATAATTGAAAATAATTGAAAATAATTGACAATAATTGATAAATAATTGAAAATAATTGAAAATAACTGAAAATAATTGAAAATAATTGAAAATAATTGAAAATAATTGAAAATAATTTAAAATAATTGAAAATAATTATAAATAATTGAAAATAATTGAAAATAATTGACAATAATTTATAAATAATTGAAAATAATTGAAAATAATTGAAAATAATTGAAAATAATTGAAAATAATTGAAAATAATTGAAAATAATTGAAAATAATTGAAAATAAATGAAAATAATTGAAAATAATTATACATAATTGAAAATAATTGAAAATAATTGACAATAATTTATAAATAATTGAAAATAATTGAAAATAATTGAAAATAATTGAAAATAATTGAAAATAATTGAAAATAATTGAAAATAATTGAAAAAAATTGAAAATAATTGAAAATAATTTAAAATAATTGAAAATAATTATAAATAATTGAAAATAATTGAAAATAATTGAAAATAATTGAAAATAATTGAAAAAAATTGAAAATAATTGAAAAAAATTGAAAATAATTGAAAATAATTATAAATAATTGAAAATAATTGAAAATAATTTAAAATAATAGAAAATAATTATAAATAATTGAAAATAATTGAAAATAATTGACAATAATTTATAAATAATTGAAAATAATTGAAAATAATTGAAAATAATTGAAAATAATTGAAAATAATTGAAAATAATAGAAAATAATTGAAAATAATTGACAATAATTGATAAATAATTGAAAATAATTGAAAATAACTGAAAATAATTGAAAATAATTGAAAATAATTGAAAATAATTGAAAATAATTGAAAATAATTGAAAATAAATGAAAATAATTGAAAATAATTATAAATAATTGAAAATAATTGAAAATAATTGACAATAATTTATAAATAATTGAAAATAATTGAAAATAATTGAAAATAATTGAAAATAATAGAAAATAATTGAAAATAATTGAAAATAAATGAAAATAATTGAAAATAATTATAAATAATTGAAAATAATTGAAAATAATTGAAAATAATTGACAATAATTTATAAATAATTGAAAATAATTGAAAATAATTGAAAATAATTGAAAATAATTGAAAATAATTGAAAATAATTGAAAAAAATTGAAAATAATTGAAAAAAATTGAAAATAATTGAAAATAATTATAATAATTGAAAATAATTAATAAATAATTGAAAATAATTGAAAATAATTGAAAATAATTGAAAAAAATTGAAAATAATTGAAAATAATTGAAAATAATTGAAAATAATTATAATAATTGAAAATCATTAATAAATAATTGAAAATAATTGAAAATAATTTAAAATAATTGAAAATAATTATAAATAATTGAAAATAATTGAAAATAATTGACAATAATTTATAAATAATTGAAAATAATTGAAAATAATTGACAATAATTTATAAATAATTGAAAATAATTGAAAATAATTGAAAATAATTGAAAATAATTGAAAAAAATTGAAAATAATTGAAAATAATTGAAAATAATTGAAAATAATTATAATAATTGAAAATAATTAATAAATAATTGAAAATAATTGAAAATAATTTAAAATAATTGAAAATAATTATAAATAATTGAAAATAATTGAAAATAATTGACAATAATTTATAAATAATTGAAAATAATTGAAAATAATTGACAATAATTTATAAATAATTGAAAATAATTGAAAATAATTGAAAATAATTGAAAATAATTGAAAATAATTGAAAATAATTGAAGATAATTGAAAATAATTGAAAATAATTATAAATAATTGAAAATAATTAATAAATAATTGAAAATAATTGAAAATAATTGAATATAATTGAAAATAATTGAAAATAATTGAAAATAATTGAAAATAATTTAATATAATTGAAAATAATTGAAAATAATTGAAAATAATTGAAAATAATTGAAAATAATTGAAAATAATTGAAAATAATTGAAAATAATTGAAAATAATTGAAAATAATTGAAAATAATTGAAAATAATTGAAGATAATTGAAAATAATTGAAAATAATTATAAATAATTGAAAATAATTAATAAATAATTGAAAATAACTGAAAATAATTGAAAATAATTGAAAATAATTGAAAATAATTGAAAATAATTGAAAATAATTGAAAATAATTTAGTATAATTGAAAATAATTGAAAATAATTGAAAATAATTGAAAATAATTGAAAATAATTGAAAATAATTGAAAATAATTGAAAATAATTGAAAATAATTGAAAATAATTGAAAATAATTGAAAATAATTGAAAATAATTGAAAATAATTGAAAATAATTGAAAATAATTGAAAATAATTGAAAATAATTGAAAATAATTGACAATAATTGATAATAATTGAAAATAATTGAAAATAATTGACAATAATTGAAAATAATTGAAAATAATTGAAAATAATTATAAATAATTGAAAATAATTAATAAATAATTGAAAAAAATTGAAAATAATTGAAAATAATTGAAAATAATTGAAAATAATTGACAATAATTGATAAATAATTGAAAATAATTGAAAATAATTGACAATAATTGAAAATAATTGAAAATAATTGAAAATAATTGAAAATAATTGACAATAATTGAAAATAATTGAAAATAATTGAAAATAATTGACAATAATTGATAAATAATTGAAAATAATTGAAAATAACTGAAAATAATTGAAAATAATTGAAAATAATTGAAAATAATTTAAAATAATTGAAAATAATTATAAATAATTGAAAATAATTGAAAATAATTGACAATAATTTATAAATAATTGAAAATAATTGAAAATAATTGAAAATAATTGAAAATAATTGAAAATAATTGAAAATAATTGAAAATAATTGAAAATAATTGAAAAAAATTGAAAATAATTGAAAATAATTTAAAATAATTGAAAATAATTATAAATAATTGAAAATAATTGAAAATAATTGAAAATAATTGAAAATAATTGAAAAAAATTGAAAATAATTGAAAAAAATTGAAAATAATTGAAAATAATTATAAATAATTGAAAATAATTGAAAATAATTTAAAATAATAGAAAATAATTATAAATAATTGAAAATAATTGAAAATAATTGACAATAATTTATAAATAATTGAAAATAATTGAAAATAATTGAAAATAATTGAAAATAATTGAAAATAATTGAAAATAATAGAAAATAATTGAAAATAATTGACAATAATTGATAAATAATTGAAAATAATTGAAAATAACTGAAAATAATTGAAAATAATTGAAAATAATTGAAAATAATTGAAAATAATTGAAAATAAATGAAAATAATTGAAAATAATTATAAATAATTGAAAATAATTGAAAATAATTGACAATAATTTATAAATAATTGAAAATAATTGAAAATAATTGAAAATAATTGAAAATAATTGAAAATAATTGAAAATAATAGAAAATAATTGAAAATAATTGAAAATAAATGAAAATAATTGAAAATAATTATAAATAATTGAAAATAATTGAAAATAATTGAAAATAATTGACAATAATTTATAAATAATTGAAAATAATTGAAAATAATTGAAAATAATTGAAAATAATTGAAAATAATTGAAAATAATTGAAAAAAATTGAAAATAATTGAAAAAAATTATAATAATTGAAAATAATTAATAAATAATTGAAAATAATTGAAAATAATTGAAAATAATTGAAAAAATTGAAAATAATTGAAAATAATTGAAAATAATTGAAAATAATTATAATAATTGAAAATCATTAATAAATAATTGAAAATAATTGAAAATAATTTAAAATAATTGAAAATAATTATAAATAATTGAAAATAATTGAAAATAATTGACAATAATTTATAAATAATTGAAAATAATTGAAAATAATTGACAATAATTTATAAATAATTGAAAATAATTGAAAATAATTGAAAATAATTGAAAATAATTGAAAATAATTGAAAATAATTGAAAATAATTGAAAATAATTGAAAATAATTGAAAATAATTGAAAATAATTGAAAATAATTGAAAATAATTGAAAATAATTGAAAATAATTGAAAATAATTGAAAATAATTGAAAATAATTGAAAATAATTGAAAATAATTGAAAATAATTGATAATAATTGAAAATAATTGAAAATAATTGACAATAATTGAAAATAATTGAAAATAATTGAAAATAATTATAAATAATAGAAAATAATTAATAAATAATTGAAAAAAATTGAAAATAATTGAAAATAATTGAAAATAATTGAAAATAATTGACAATAATTGATAAATAATTGAAAATAATTGAAAATAATTTACAATAATTGAAAATAATTGAAAATAATTGAAAATAATTGAAAATAATTGACAATAATTGAAAATAATTGAAAATAATTGAAAATAATTTAAAATAATAGAAAATAATTATAAATAATTGAAAATAATTGAAAATAATTTAAAATAATAGAAAATAATTATAAATAATTGAAAATAATTGACAATAATTTATAAATAATTGAAAATAATTGAAAATAATTGAAAATAATTGAAAATAATTGAAAATAATTGAAAATAATTGAAAATAATTGAAAATAATTGAAAATAATTGAAAATAATTGAAAATAATTGAAAATAATTGAAAATAATTGAAAAAAATTGAAAATAATTGAAAATAATTGAAAATAATTGTAAATAATTGAAAATAATTGATAATAATTTAAAATAATTGAAAATAATTATAAATAATTGAAAATAATTGAAAATAATTGAAAATAATTGACAATAATTTATAAATAATTGAAAATAATTGAAAATAATGAAAATAATTGAAAATAATTGAAAATAATTGAAAATAATTGAAAATAATTGAAAATAATTGAAAATAATTGAAAATAATTGAAAATAATTGAAAATAATTGAAAATAATTGAAAATAAATGAAAATAATTGAAAATAATTATAAATAATTGAAAATAATTGAAAATAATTGACAATAATTTATAAATAATTGAAAATAATTGAAAATAATTGAAAATAATTGAAAATAATAGAAAATAATTGAAAATAATTGAAAATAAATGAAAATAATTGAAAATAATTATAAATAATTGAAAATAATTGAAAATAATTGAAAATAATTGACAATAATTTATAAATAATTGAAAATAATTGAAAATAATTGAAAATAATTGAAAATAATTGAAAATAATTGAAAATAATTGAAAAAAATTGAAAATAATTGAAAAAAATTGAAAATAATTGAAAATAATTATAATAATTGAAAATAATTAATAAATAATTGAAAATAATTGAAAATAATTGAAAATAATTGAAAAAAATTGAAAATAATTGAAAATAATTGAAAATAATTGAAAATAATTATAATAATTGAAAATCATTAATAAATAATTGAAAATAATTGAAAATAATTTAAAATAATTGAAAATAATTATAAATAATTGAAAATAATTGAAAATAATTGACAATAATTTATAAATAATTGAAAATAATTGAAAATAATTGACAATAATTTATAAATAATTGAAAATAATTGAAAATAATTGAAAATAATTGAAAATAATTGAAAAAAATTGAAAATAATTGAAAATAATTGAAAATAATTGAAAATAATTATAATAATTGAAAATAATTAATAAATAATTGAAAATAATTGAAAATAATTTAAAATAATTGAAAATAATTATAAATAATTGAAAATAATTGAAAATAATTGACAATAATTTATAAATAATTGAAAATAATTGAAAATAATTGACAATAATTTATAAATAATTGAAAATAATTGAAAATAATTGAAAATAATTGAAAATAATTGAAAATAATTGAAAATAATTGAAGATAATTGAAAATAATTGAAAATAATTATAAATAATTGAAAATAATTAATAAATAATTGAAAATAATTGAAAATAATTGAATATAATTGAAAATAATTGAAAATAATTGAAAATAATTGAAAATAATTTAATATAATTGAAAATAATTGAAAATAATTGAAAATAATTGAAAATAATTGAAAATAATTGAAAATAATTGAAAATAATTGAAAATAATTGAAAATAATTGAAAATAATTGAAAATAATTGAAAATAATTGAAGATAATTGAAAATAATTGAAAATAATTATAAATAATTGAAAATAATTAATAAATAATTGAAAATAACTGAAAATAATTGAAAATAATTGAAAATAATTGAAAATAATTGAAAATAATTGAAAATAATTGAAAATAATTTAGTATAATTGAAAATAATTGAAAATAATTGAAAATAATTGAAAATAATTGAAAATAATTGAAAATAATTGAAAATAATTGAAAATAATTGAAAATAATTGAAAATAATTGAAAATAATTGAAAATAATTGAAAATAATTGAAAATAATTGAAAATAATTGAAAATAATTGAAAATAATTGAAAATAATTGAAAATAATTGACAATAATTGATAATAATTGAAAATAATTGAAAATAATTGACAATAATTGAAAATAATTGAAAATAATTGAAAATAATTATAAATAATTGAAAATAATTAATAAATAATTGAAAAAAATTGAAAATAATTGAAAATAATTGAAAATAATTGAAAATAATTGACAATAATTGATAAATAATTGAAAATAATTGAAAATAATTGACAATAATTGAAAATAATTGAAAATAATTGAAAATAATTGAAAATAATTGACAATAATTGAAAATAATTGAAAATAATTGAAAATAATTGACAATAATTGATAAATAATTGAAAATAATTGAAAATAACTGAAAATAATTGAAAATAATTGAAAATAATTGAAAATAATTTAAAATAATTGAAAATAATTATAAATAATTGAAAATAATTGAAAATAATTGACAATAATTTATAAATAATTGAAAATAATTGAAAATAATTGAAAATAATTGAAAATAATTGAAAATAATTGAAAATAATTGAAAATAATTGAAAATAATTGAAAAAAATTGAAAATAATTGAAAATAATTTAAAATAATTGAAAATAATTATAAATAATTGAAAATAATTGAAAATAATTGAAAATAATTGAAAATAATTGAAAAAAATTGAAAATAATTGAAAAAAATTGAAAATAATTGAAAATAATTATAAATAATTGAAAATAATTGAAAATAATTTAAAATAATAGAAAATAATTATAAATAATTGAAAATAATTGAAAATAATTGACAATAATTTATAAATAATTGAAAATAATTGAAAATAATTGAAAATAATTGAAAATAATTGAAAATAATTGAAAATAATAGAAAATAATTGAAAATAATTGACAATAATTGATAAATAATTGAAAATAATTGAAAATAACTGAAAATAATTGAAAATAATTGAAAATAATTGAAAATAATTGAAAATAATTGAAAATAAATGAAAATAATTGAAAATAATTATAAATAATTGAAAATAATTGAAAATAATTGACAATAATTTATAAATAATTGAAAATAATTGAAAATAATTGAAAATAATTGAAAATAATTGAAAATAATTGAAAATAATAGAAAATAATTGAAAATAATTGAAAATAAATGAAAATAATTGAAAATAATTATAAATAATTGAAAATAATTGAAAATAATTGAAAATAATTGACAATAATTTATAAATAATTGAAAATAATTGAAAATAATTGAAAATAATTGAAAATAATTGAAAATAATTGAAAATAATTGAAAAAAATTGAAAATAATTGAAAAAAATTATAATAATTGAAAATAATTAATAAATAATTGAAAATAATTGAAAATAATTGAAAATAATTGAAAAAATTGAAAATAATTGAAAATAATTGAAAATAATTGAAAATAATTATAATAATTGAAAATCATTAATAAATAATTGAAAATAATTGAAAATAATTTAAAATAATTGAAAATAATTGAAAATAATTGAAAATAATTGAAAATAATTGAAAATAATTGAAAATAATTGAAAATAATTGATAATAATTGAAAATAATTGAAAATAATTGACAATAATTGAAAATAATTGAAAATAATTGAAAATAATTATAAATAATAGAAAATAATTAATAAATAATTGAAAAAAATTGAAAATAATTGAAAATAATTGAAAATAATTGAAAATAATTGACAATAATTGATAAATAATTGAAAATAATTGAAAATAATTTACAATAATTGAAAATAATTGAAAATAATTGAAAATAATTGAAAATAATTGACAATAATTGAAAATAATTGAAAATAATTGAAAATAATTTAAAATAATAGAAAATAATTATAAATAATTGAAAATAATTGAAAATAATTTAAAATAATAGAAAATAATTATAAATAATTGAAAATAATTGACAATAATTTATAAATAATTGAAAATAATTGAAAATAATTGAAAATAATTGAAAATAATTGAAAATAATTGAAAATAATTGAAAATAATTGAAAATAATTGAAAATAATTGAAAATAATTGAAAATAATTGAAAATAATTGAAAATAATTGAAAATAATTGAAAAAAATTGAAAATAATTGAAAATAATTGAAAATAATTGTAAATAATTGAAAATAATTGATAATAATTTAAAATAATTGAAAATAATTATAAATAATTGAAAATAATTGAAAATAATTGAAAATAATTGACAATAATTTATAAATAATTGAAAATAATTGAAAATAATGAAAATAATTATAAATAATTGAAAATAATTTAAAATAATAGAAAATAATTATAAATAATTGAAAATAATTGAAAATAATTGACAATAATTTATAAATAATTGAAAATAATTGAAAATAATTGAAAATAATTGAAAATAATTGAAAATAATTGAAAATAATTGAAAATAATTGACAATAATTGATAAATAATTGAAAATAATTGAAAATAACTGAAAATAATTGAAAATAATTGAAAATAATTGAAAATAATTTAAAATAATTGAAAATAATTATAAATAATTGAAAATAATTGAAAATAATTGACAATAATTTATAAATAATTGAAAATAATTGAAAATAATTGAAAATAATTGAAAATAATTGAAAATAATTGAAAATAATTGAAAATAATTGAAAATAATTGAAAATAATTGAAAATAATTGAAAATAAATGAAAATAATTGAAAATAATGATAAATAATTGAAAATAATTGAAAATAATTGACAATAATTTATAAATAATTGAAAATAATTGAAAATAATTGAAAATAATTGAAAATAATTGAAAATAATTGAAAATAATTGAAAATAATTGAAAAAAATTGAAAATAATTGAAAAAAATTGAAAATAATTGAAAATAATTGAAAATAATTGAAAATAATTATAATAATTGAAAATAATTAATAAATAATTGAAAATAATTGAAAATAATTGAAAATAATTGAAAATAATTGAAAATAATTGAAAATAATTTAAAATAATTGAAAATAATTATAAATAATTGAAAATAATTGAAAATAATTGACAATAATTTATAAATAATTGAAAATAATTGAAAATAATTGACAATAATTTATAAATAATTGAAAATAATTGAAAATAATTGAAAATAATTGAAAATAATTGAAAATAATTGAAAATAATTGAAAATAATTGAAAATAATTGAAAATAATTGACAATAATTGATAAATAATTGAAAATAATTGAAAATAACTGAAAATAATTGAAAATAATTGAAAATAATTGAAAATAATTTAAAATAATTGAAAATAATTATAAATAATTGAAAATAATTGAAAATAATTGACAATAATTTATAAATAATTGAAAATAATTGAAAATAATTGAAAATAATTGAAAATAATTGAAAATAATTGAAAATAATTGAAAATAATTGAAAATAATTGAAAATAAATGAAAATAATTGAAAATAATTATACATAATTGAAAATAATTGAAAATAATTGACAATAATTTATAAATAATTGAAAATAATTGAAAATAATTGAAAATAATTGAAAATAATTGAAAAAAATTGAAAATAATTGAAAATAATTGAAAATAATTGAAAATAATTATAATAATTGAAAATAATTAATAAATAATTGAAAATAATTGAAAATAATTTAAAATAATTGAAAATAATTATAAATAATTGAAAATAATTGAAAATAATTGACAATAATTTATAAATAATTGAAAATAATTGAAAATAATTGACAATAATTTATAAATAATTGAAAATAATTGAAAATAATTGAAAATAATTGAAAATAATTGAAAATAATTGAAGATAATTGAAAATAATTGAAAATAATTATAAATAATTGAAAATAATTAATAAATAATTGAAAATAATTGAAAATAATTGAATATAATTGAAAATAATTGAAAATAATTGAAAATAATTGAAAATAATTTAATATAATTGAAAATAATTGAAAATAATTGAAAATAATTGAAAATAATTGAAAATAATTGAAAATAATTGAAAATAATTGAAAATAATTGAAAATAATTGAAAATAATTGAAGATAATTGAAAATAATTGAAAATAATTATAAATAATTGAAAATAATTAATAAATAATTGAAAATAACTGAAAATAATTGAAAATAATTGAAAATAATTGAAAATAATTGAAAATAATTGAAAATAATTGAAAATAATTTAGTATAATTGAAAATAATTGAAAATAATTGAAAATAATTGAAAATAATTGAAAATAATTGAAAATAATTGAAAATAATTGAAAATAATTGAAAATAATTGAAAATAATTGAAAATAATTGAAAATAATTGAAAATAATTGAAAATAATTGAAAATAATTGAAAATAATTGAAAATAATTGAAAATAATTGAAAATAATTGACAATAATTGATAATAATTGAAAATAATTGAAAATAATTGACAATAATTGAAAATAATTGAAAATAATTGAAAATAATTATAAATAATTGAAAATAATTAATAAATAATTGAAAAAAATTGAAAATAATTGAAAATAATTGAAAATAATTGAAAATAATTGACAATAATTGATAAATAATTGAAAATAATTGAAAATAATTGACAATAATTGAAAATAATTGAAAATAATTGAAAATAATTGAAAATAATTGACAATAATTGAAAATAATTGAAAATAATTGAAAATAATTGACAATAATTGATAAATAATTGAAAATAATTGAAAATAACTGAAAATAATTGAAAATAATTGAAAATAATTGAAAATAATTTAAAATAATTGAAAATAATTATAAATAATTGAAAATAATTGACAATAATTTATAAATAATTGAAAATAATTGAAAATAATTGAAAATAATTGAAAATAATTGAAAATAATTGAAAATAATTGAAAATAATTGAAAATAATTGAAAATAATTGAAAAAAATTGAAAATAATTGAAAATAATTTAAAATAATTGAAAATAATTATAAATAATTGAAAATAATTGAAAATAATTGAAAATAATTGAAAATAATTGAAAAAAATTGAAAATAATTGAAAAAAATTGAAAATAATTGAAAATAATTATAAATAATTGAAAATAATTGAAAATAATTTAAAATAATAGAAAATAATTATAAATAATTGAAAATAATTGAAAATAATTGACAATAATTTATAAATAATTGAAAATAATTGAAAATAATTGAAAATAATTGAAAATAATTGAAAATAATTGAAAATAATAGAAAATAATTGAAAATAATTGACAATAATTGATAAATAATTGAAAATAATTGAAAATAACTGAAAATAATTGAAAATAATTGAAAATAATTGAAAATAATTGAAAATAATTGAAAATAAATGAAAATAATTGAAAATAATTATAAATAATTGAAAATAATTGAAAATAATTGACAATAATTTATAAATAATTGAAAATAATTGAAAATAATTGAAAATAATTGAAAATAATTGAAAATAATTGAAAATAATAGAAAATAATTGAAAATAATTGAAAATAAATGAAAATAATTGAAAATAATTATAAATAATTGAAAATAATTGAAAATAATTGAAAATAATTGACAATAATTTATAAATAATTGAAAATAATTGAAAATAATTGAAAATAATTGAAAATAATTGAAAATAATTGAAAATAATTGAAAAAAATTGAAAATAATTGAAAAAAATTATAATAATTGAAAATAATTAATAAATAATTGAAAATAATTGAAAATAATTGAAAATAATTGAAAAAATTGAAAATAATTGAAAATAATTGAAAATAATTGAAAATAATTATAATAATTGAAAATCATTAATAAATAATTGAAAATAATTGAAAATAATTTAAAATAATTGAAAATAATTATAAATAATTGAAAATAATTGAAAATAATTGACAATAATTTATAAATAATTGAAAATAATTGAAAATAATTGACAATAATTTATAAATAATTGAAAATAATTGAAAATAATTGAAAATAATTGAAAATAATTGAAAATAATTGAAAATAATTGAAAATAATTGAAAATAATTGAAAATAATTGAAAATAATTGAAAATAATTGAAAATAATTGAAAATAATTGAAAATAATTGAAAATAATTGAAAATAATTGAAAATAATTGAAAATAATTGAAAATAATTGAAAATAATTGAAAATAATTGATAATAATTGAAAATAATTGAAAATAATTGACAATAATTGAAAATAATTGAAAATAATTGAAAATAATTATAAATAATAGAAAATAATTAATAAATAATTGAAAAAAATTGAAAATAATTGAAAATAATTGAAAATAATTGAAAATAATTGACAATAATTGATAAATAATTGAAAATAATTGAAAATAATTTACAATAATTGAAAATAATTGAAAATAATTGAAAATAATTGAAAATAATTGACAATAATTGAAAATAATTGAAAATAATTGAAAATAATTTAAAATAATAGAAAATAATTATAAATAATTGAAAATAATTGAAAATAATTTAAAATAATAGAAAATAATTATAAATAATTGAAAATAATTGACAATAATTTATAAATAATTGAAAATAATTGAAAATAATTGAAAATAATTGAAAATAATTGAAAATAATTGAAAATAATTGAAAATAATTGAAAATAATTGAAAATAATTGAAAATAATTGAAAATAATTGAAAATAATTGAAAAAAATTGAAAATAATTGAAAATAATTGAAAATAATTGTAAATAATTGAAAATAATTGATAATAATTTAAAATAATTGAAAATAATTATAAATAATTGAAAATAATTGAAAATAATTGAAAATAATTGACAATAATTTATAAATAATTGAAAATAATTGAAAATAATGAAAATAATTATAAATAATTGAAAATAATTTAAAATAATAGAAAATAATTATAAATAATTGAAAATAATTGAAAATAATTGACAATAATTTATAAATAATTGAAAATAATTGAAAATAATTGAAAATAATTGAAAATAATTGAAAATAATTGAAAATAATTGAAAATAATTGACAATAATTGATAAATAATTGAAAATAATTGAAAATAACTGAAAATAATTGAAAATAATTGAAAATAATTGAAAATAATTTAAAATAATTGAAAATAATTATAAATAATTGAAAATAATTGAAAATAATTGACAATAATTTATAAATAATTGAAAATAATTGAAAATAATTGAAAATAATTGAAAATAATTGAAAATAATTGAAAATAATTGAAAATAATTGAAAATAATTGAAAATAATTGAAAATAATTGAAAATAAATGAAAATAATTGAAAATAATGATAAATAATTGAAAATAATTGAAAATAATTGACAATAATTTATAAATAATTGAAAATAATTGAAAATAATTGAAAATAATTGAAAATAATTGAAAATAATTGAAAATAATTGAAAATAATTGAAAAAAATTGAAAATAATTGAAAAAAATTGAAAATAATTGAAAATAATTGAAAATAATTGAAAATAATTATAATAATTGAAAATAATTAATAAATAATTGAAAATAATTGAAAATAATTGAAAATAATTGAAAATAATTGAAAATAATTGAAAATAATTTAAAATAATTGAAAATAATTATAAATAATTGAAAATAATTGAAAATAATTGACAATAATTTATAAATAATTGAAAATAATTGAAAATAATTGACAATAATTTATAAATAATTGAAAATAATTGAAAATAATTGAAAATAATTGAAAATAATTGAAAATAATTGAAAATAATTGAAAATAATTGAAAATAATTGAAAATAATTGACAATAATTGATAAATAATTGAAAATAATTGAAAATAACTGAAAATAATTGAAAATAATTGAAAATAATTGAAAATAATTTAAAATAATTGAAAATAATTATAAATAATTGAAAATAATTGAAAATAATTGACAATAATTTATAAATAATTGAAAATAATTGAAAATAATTGAAAATAATTGAAAATAATTGAAAATAATTGAAAATAATTGAAAATAATTGAAAATAATTGAAAATAATTGAAAATAATTGAAAATAAATGAAAATAATTGAAAATAATTATACATAATTGAAAATAATTGAAAATAATTGACAATAATTTATAAATAATTGAAAATAATTGAAAATAATTGAAAATAATTGAAAATAATTGAAAATAATTGAAAAAAATTGAAAATAATTGAAAATAATTGAAAATAATTGAAAATAATTATAAATAATTGAAAATAATTGAAAATAATTGAAAATAATTGAAAATAATTGAAAAAAATTGAAAATAATTGAAAAAAATTGAAAATAATTGAAAATAATTATAAATAATTGAAAATAATTGAAAATAATTTAAAATAATAGAAAATAATTATAAATAATTGAAAATAATTGAAAATAATTGACAATAATTTATAAATAATTGAAAATAATTGAAAATAATTGAAAATAATTGAAAATAATTGAAAATAATTGAAAATAATAGAAAATAATTGAAAATAATTGACAATAATTGAAAATAATTGACAATAATTGATAAATAATTGAAAATAACTGAAAATAATTGAAAATAATTGAAAATAATTGAAAATAATTGAAAATAATTGAAAATAATTGAAAATAAATTAAAATAATTGAAAATAATTATAAATAATTGAAAATAATTGAAAATAATTGACAATAATTTATAAATAATTGAAAATAATTGAAAATAATTGAAAATAATTGAAAATAATTGAAAATAATTGAAAATAATTGAAAATAATAGAAAATAATTGAAAATAATTGAAAATAAATGAAAATAATTGAAAATAATTATAAATAATTGAAAATAATTGACAATAATTTATAAATAATTGAAAATAATTGAAAATAATTGAAAATAATTGAAAATAATTGAAAATAATTGAAAATAATTGAAAAAAATTGAAAATAATTGAAAAAAATTGAAAATAATTGAAAATAATTATAATAATTGAAAATAATTAATAAATAATTGAAAATAATTGAAAATAATTGAAAATAATTGAAAAAAATTGAAAATAATTGAAAATAATTGAAAATAATTGAAAATAATTATAATAATTGAAAATAATTAATAAATAATTGAAAATAATTGAAAATAATTTAAAATAATTGAAAATAATTATAAATAATTGAAAATAATTGAAAATAATTGACAATAATTTATAAATAATTGAAAATAATTGAAAATAATTGACAATAATTTATAAATAATTGAAAATAATTGAAAATAATTGAAAATAATTGAAAATAATTGAAAATAATTGAAAATAATTGAAAAAAATTGAAAATAATTGAAAATAATTATAAATAATTGAAAATAATTGAAAATAATTTAAAATAATAGAAAATAATTATAAATAATTGAAAATAATTGAAAATAATTGACAATAATTTATAAATAATTGAAAATAATTGAAAATAATTGAAAATAATTGAAAATAATTGAAAATAATTGAAAATAATAGAAAATAATTGAAAATAATTGACAATAATTGAAAATAACTGAAAATAATTGAAAATAATTGAAAATAATTGAAAATAATTGAAAATAATTGAAAATAATTGAAAATAAATGAAAATAATTGAAAATAATTATAAATAATTGAAAATAATTGAAAATAATTGACAATAATTTATAAATAATTGAAAATAATTGAAAATAATTGACAATAATTGAAAATAATTGAAAATAATTGAAAATAATTGAAAATAATTGAAAATAATTGAAAATAATTGAAAATAATTGAAAATAATTGACAATAATTGATAAATAATTGAAAATAATTGAAAATAACTGAAAATAATTGAAAATAATTGAAAATAATTGAAAATAATTTAAAATAATTGAAAATAATTATAAATAATTGAAAATAATTGAAAATAATTGACAATAATTTATAAATAATTGAAAATAATTGAAAATAATTGAAAATAATTGAAAATAATTGAAAATAATTGAAAATAATTGAAAATAAATGAAAATAATTGAAAATAATTATACATAATTGAAAATAATTGAAGATAATAGAAAATAATTGAAAATAATTATAAATAATTGAAAATAATTAATAAATAATTGAAAATAATTGAAAATAATTGAATATAATTGAAAATAATTGAAAATAATTGAAAATAATTGAAAATAATTTAATATAATTGAAAATAATTGAAAATAATTGAAAATAATTGAAAATAATTGAAAATAATTGAAAATAATTGAAAATAATTGAAAATAATTGAAAATAATTGAAAATAATTGAAAATAATTGAAAATAATTGAAGATAATTGAAAATAATTGAAAATAATTATAAATAATTGAAAATAATTAATAAATAATTGAAAATAACTGAAAATAATTGAAAATAATTGAAAATAATTGAAAATAATTGAAAATAATTGAAAATAATTTAGTATAATTGAAAATAATTGAAAATAATTGAAAATAATTGAAAATAATTGAAAATAATTGAAAATAATTGAAAATAATTGAAAATAATTGAAAATAATTGAAAATAATTGAAAATAATTGAAAATAATTGAAAATAATTGAAAATAATTGAAAATAATTGAAAATAATTGAAAATAATTGAAAATAATTGAAAATAATTGACAATAATTGATAATAATTGAAAATAATTGAAAATAATTGACAATAATTGAAAATAATTGAAAATAATTGAAAATAATTATAAATAATTGAAAATAATTAATAAATAATTGAAAAAAATTGAAAATAATTGAAAATAATTGAAAATAATTGAAAATAATTGACAATAATTGATAAATAATTGAAAATAATTGAAAATAAT
Source organism: Andrena bucephala (assembly GCA_947577245.1). Lineage (NCBI taxonomy): Eukaryota > Metazoa > Arthropoda > Insecta > Hymenoptera > Andrenidae > Andrena > Andrena bucephala. The sequence goes on along the minus strand of OX387716.1, from coordinate 30,988,408 downwards.
TGACAATAATTGAAAATAATTGAAAATAATTGAAAATAATTGAAAATAATTGACAATAATTGAAAATAATTGAAAATAATTGAAAATAATTGACAATAATTGATAAATAATTGAAAATAATTGAAAATAACTGAAAATAATTGAAAATAATTGAAAATAATTGAAAATAATTTAAAATAATTGAAAATAATTATAAATAATTGAAAATAATTGAAAATAATTGACAATAATTTATAAATAATTGAAAATAATTGAAAATAATTGAAAATAATTGAAAATAATTGAAAATAATTGAAAATAATTGAAAATAATTGAAAATAATTGAAAAAAATTGAAAATAATTGAAAATAATTTAAAATAATTGAAAATAATTATAAATAATTGAAAATAATTGAAAATAATTGAAAATAATTGAAAATAATTGAAAAAAATTGAAAATAATTGAAAAAAATTGAAAATAATTGAAAATAATTATAAATAATTGAAAATAATTGAAAATAATTTAAAATAATAGAAAATAATTATAAATAATTGAAAATAATTGAAAATAATTGACAATAATTTATAAATAATTGAAAATAATTGAAAATAATTGAAAATAATTGAAAATAATTGAAAATAATTGAAAATAATAGAAAATAATTGAAAATAATTGACAATAATTGATAAATAATTGAAAATAATTGAAAATAACTGAAAATAATTGAAAATAATTGAAAATAATTGAAAATAATTGAAAATAATTGAAAATAAATGAAAATAATTGAAAATAATTATAAATAATTGAAAATAATTGAAAATAATTGACAATAATTTATAAATAATTGAAAATAATTGAAAATAATTGAAAATAATTGAAAATAATTGAAAATAATTGAAAATAATAGAAAATAATTGAAAATAATTGAAAATAAATGAAAATAATTGAAAATAATTATAAATAATTGAAAATAATTGAAAATAATTGAAAATAATTGACAATAATTTATAAATAATTGAAAATAATTGAAAATAATTGAAAATAATTGAAAATAATTGAAAATAATTGAAAATAATTGAAAAAAATTGAAAATAATTGAAAATAATTGAAAATAATTGAAAATAATTGAAAAAAATTGAAAATAATTGAAAAAAATTATAATAATTGAAAATAATTAATAAATAATTGAAAATAATTGAAAATAATTGAAAATAATTGAAAAAATTGAAAATAATTGAAAATAATTGAAAATAATTGAAAATAATTATAATAATTGAAAATCATTAATAAATAATTGAAAATAATTGAAAATAATTTAAAATAATTGAAAATAATTATAAATAATTGAAAATAATTGAAAATAATTGACAATAATTTATAAATAATTGAAAATAATTGAAAATAATTGAAAATAATTGAAAATAATTTAAAATAATTGAAAATAATTATAAATAATTGAAAATAATTGAAAATAATTGACAATAATTTATAAATAATTGAAAATAATTGAAAATAATTGACAATAATTTATAAATAATTGAAAATAATTGAAAATAATTGAAAATAATTGAAAATAATTGAAAATAATTGAAAATAATTGAAAATAATTGAAAATAATTGATAATAATTGAAAATAATTGAAAATAATTGACAATAATTGAAAATAATTGAAAATAATTGAAAATAATTATAAATAATAGAAAATAATTAATAAATAATTGAAAAAAATTGAAAATAATTGAAAATAATTGAAAATAATTGAAAATAATTGACAATAATTGATAAATAATTGAAAATAATTGAAAATAATTTACAATAATTGAAAATAATTGAAAATAATTGAAAATAATTGAAAATAATTGACAATAATTGAAAATAATTGAAAATAATTGAAAATAATTTAAAATAATAGAAAATAATTATAAATAATTGAAAATAATTGAAAATAATTTAAAATAATAGAAAATAATTATAAATAATTGAAAATAATTGACAATAATTTATAAATAATTGAAAATAATTGAAAATAATTGAAAATAATTGAAAATAATTGAAAATAATTGAAAATAATTGAAAATAATTGAAAATAATTGAAAATAATTGAAAATAATTGAAAATAATTGAAAATAATTGAAAATAATTGAAAATAATTGAAAAAAATTGAAAATAATTGAAAATAATTGAAAATAATTGTAAATAATTGAAAATAATTGATAATAATTTAAAATAATTGAAAATAATTATAAATAATTGAAAATAATTGAAAATAATTGAAAATAATTGACAATAATTTATAAATAATTGAAAATAATTGAAAATAATTGAAAATAATTATAAATAATTGAAAATAATTTAAAATAATAGAAAATAATTATAAATAATTGAAAATAATTGAAAATAATTGACAATAATTTATAAATAATTGAAAATAATTGAAAATAATTGAAAATAATTGAAAATAATTGAAAATAATTGAAAATAATTGAAAATAATTGAAAATAATTGAAAATAATTGACAATAATTGATAAATAATTGAAAATAATTGAAAATAACTGAAAATAATTGAAAATAATTGAAAATAATTGAAAATAATTTAAAATAATTGAAAATAATTATAAATAATTGAAAATAATTGAAAATAATTGACAATAATATATAAATAATTGAAAATAATTGAAAATAATTGAAAATAATTGAAAATAATTGAAAATAATTGAAAATAATTGAAAATAATTGAAAATAATTGAAAATAATTGAAAATAATTGAAAATAATTGAAAATAATTGAAAATAAATGAAAATAATTGAAAATAATGATAAATAATTGAAAATAATTGAAAATAATTGACAATAATTTATAAATAATTGAAAATAATTGAAAATAATTGAAAATAATTGAAAATAATTGAAAATAATTGAAAATAATTGAAAATAATTGAAAAAAATTGAAAATAATTGAAAAAAATTGAAAATAATTGAAAATAATTGAAAATAATTGAAAATAATTATAATAATTGAAAATAATTAATAAATAATTGAAAATAATTGAAAATAATTGAAAATAATTGAAAATAATTGAAAATAATTGAAAATAATTTAAAATAATTGAAAATAATTATAAATAATTGAAAATAATTGAAAATAATTGACAATAATTTATAAATAATTGAAAATAATTGAAAATAATTGACAATAATTTATAAATAATTGAAAATAATTGAAAATAATTGAAAATAATTGAAAATAATTGAAAATAATTGAAAATAATTGAAAATAATTGAAAATAATTGAAAATAATTGAAAATAATTGAAAATAATTGACAATAATTGATAAATAATTGAAAATAATTGAAAATAACTGAAAATAATTGAAAATAATTGAAAATAATTGAAAATAATTTAAAATAATTGAAAATAATTATAAATAATTGAAAATAATTGAAAATAATTGACAATAATTTATAAATAATTGAAAATAATTGAAAATAATTGAAAATAATTGAAAATAATTGAAAATAATTGAAAATAATTGAAAATAATTGAAAATAATTGAAAATAAATGAAAATAATTGAAAATAATTATACATAATTGAAAATAATTGAAAATAATTGACAATAATTTATAAATAATTGAAAATAATTGAAAATAATTGAAAATAATTGAAAATAATTGAAAATAATTGAAAAAAATTGAAAATAATTGAAAATAATTGAAAATAATTGAAAATAATTATAAATAATTGAAAATAATTGAAAATAATTGAAAATAATTGAAAATAATTGAAAAAAATTGAAAATAATTGAAAAAAATTGAAAATAATTGAAAATAATTATAAATAATTGAAAATAATTGAAAATAATTTAAAATAATAGAAAATAATTATAAATAATTGAAAATAATTGAAAATAATTGACAATAATTTATAAATAATTGAAAATAATTTAAAATAATTGAAAATAATTGAAAATAATTGAAAATAATTGAAAATAATAGAAAATAATTGAAAATAATTGACAATAATTGAAAATAATTGACAATAATTGATAAATAATTGAAAATAACTGAAAATAATTGAAAATAATTGAAAATAATTGAAAATAATTGAAAATAATTGAAAATAATTGAAAATAATTATAAATAATTGAAAATAATTGAAAATAATTGAAAATAATTGAAAATAATTGAAAAAAATTGAAAATAATTGAAAATAATTGAAAATAATTATAAATAATTGAAAATAATTGAAAATAATTGAAAATAATTGAAAATAATTGAAAAAAATTGAAAATAATTGAAAAAAATTGAAAATAATTGAAAATAATTGAAAATAATTGAAAATAATTGAAAATAATTGAAAATAATTGAAAATAATTGAAAATAATTGAAAAAAATTGAAAATAATTGAAAATAATTGAAAATAATTGAAAATAATTATAAATAATTGAAAATAATTGAAAATAATTGAAAATAATTGAAAATAATTGAAAAAAATTGAAAATAATTGAAAAAAATTGAAAATAATTGAAAATAATTATAAATAATTGAAAATAATTGAAAATAATTTAAAATAATAGAAAATAATTATAAATAATTGAAAATAATTGAAAATAATTGACAATAATTTATAAATAATTGAAAATAATTTAAAATAATTGAAAATAATTGAAAATAATTGAAAATAATTGAAAATAATAGAAAATAATTGAAAATAATTGACAATAATTGAAAATAATTGACAATAATTGATAAATAATTGAAAATAACTGAAAATAATTGAAAATAATTGAAAATAATTGAAAATAATTGAAAATAATTGAAAATAATTGAAAATAAATTAAAATAATTGAAAATAATTATAAATAATTGAAAATAATTGAAAATAATTGACAATAATTTATAAATAATTGAAAATAATTGAAAATAATTGAAAATAATTGAAAATAATTGAAAATAATTGAAAATAATTGAAAATAATAGAAAATAATTGAAAATAATTGAAAATAAATGAAAATAATTGAAAATAATTATAAATAATTGAAAATAATTGACAATAATTTATAAATAATTGAAAATAATTGAAAATAATTGAAAATAATTGAAAATAATTGAAAATAATTGAAAATAATTGAAAAAAATTGAAAATAATTGAAAAAAATTGAAAATAATTGAAAATAATTATAATAATTGAAAATAATTAATAAATAATTGAAAATAATTGAAAATAATTGAAAATAATTGAAAATAATTGAAAAAAATTGAAAATAATTGAAAATAATTGAAAATAATTGAAAATAATTATAATAATTGAAAATAATTAATAAATAATTGAAAATAATTGAAAATAATTTAAAATAATTGAAAATAATTATAAATAATTGAAAATAATTGAAAATAATTGACAATAATTTATAAATAATTGAAAATAATTGAAAATAATTGACAATAATTTATAAATAATTGAAAATAATTGAAAATAATTGAAAATAATTGAAAATAATTGAAAATAATTGAAAATAATTGAAAAAAATTGAAAATAATTGAAAATAATTATAAATAATTGAAAATAATTTAAAATAATAGAAAATAATTATAAATAATTGAAAATAATTGAAAATAATTGACAATAATTTATAAATAATTGAAAATAATTGAAAATAATTGAAAATAATTGAAAATAATTGAAAATAATTGAAAATAATTGAAAATAATTGAAAATAATTGAAAATAATTGACAATAATTGATAAATAATTGAAAATAATTGAAAATAACTGAAAATAATTGAAAATAATTGAAAATAATTGAAAATAATTTAAAATAATTGAAAATAATTATAAATAATTGAAAATAATTGAAAATAATTGACAATAATATATAAATAATTGAAAATAATTGAAAATAATTGAAAATAATTGAAAATAATTGAAAATAATTGAAAATAATTGAAAATAATTGAAAATAATTGAAAATAATTGAAAATAATTGAAAATAAATGAAAATAATTGAAAATAATGATAAATAATTGAAAATAATTGAAAATAATTGACAATAATTTATAAATAATTGAAAATAATTGAAAATAATTGAAAATAATTGAAAATAATTGAAAATAATTGAAAATAATTGAAAATAATTGAAAAAAATTGAAAATAATTGAAAAAAATTGAAAATAATTGAAAATAATTGAAAATAATTGAAAATAATTATAATAATTGAAAATAATTAATAAATAATTGAAAATAATTGAAAATAATTGAAAATAATTGAAAATAATTGAAAATAATTGAAAATAATTTAAAATAATTGAAAATAATTATAAATAATTGAAAATAATTGAAAATAATTGACAATAATTTATAAATAATTGAAAATAATTGAAAATAATTGACAATAATTTATAAATAATTGAAAATAATTGAAAATAATTGAAAATAATTGAAAATAATTGAAAATAATTGAAAATAATTGAAAATAATTGAAAATAATTGAAAATAATTGACAATAATTGATAAATAATTGAAAATAATTGAAAATAACTGAAAATAATTGAAAATAATTGAAAATAATTGAAAATAATTTAAAATAATTGAAAATAATTATAAATAATTGAAAATAATTGAAAATAATTGACAATAATTTATAAATAATTGAAAATAATTGAAAATAATTGAAAATAATTGAAAATAATTGAAAATAATTGAAAATAATTGAAAATAATTGAAAATAATTGAAAATAAATGAAAATAATTGAAAATAATTATACATAATTGAAAATAATTGAAAATAATTGACAATAATTTATAAATAATTGAAAATAATTGAAAATAATTGAAAATAATTGAAAATAATTGAAAATAATTGAAAAAAATTGAAAATAATTGAAAATAATTGAAAATAATTGAAAATAATTATAAATAATTGAAAATAATTGAAAATAATTGAAAATAATTGAAAATAATTGAAAAAAATTGAAAATAATTGAAAAAAATTGAAAATAATTGAAAATAATTATAAATAATTGAAAATAATTGAAAATAATTTAAAATAATAGAAAATAATTATAAATAATTGAAAATAATTGAAAATAATTGACAATAATTTATAAATAATTGAAAATAATTGAAAATAATTGAAAATAATTGAAAATAATTGAAAATAATTGAAAATAATAGAAAATAATTGAAAATAATTGACAATAATTGAAAATAATTGACAATAATTGATAAATAATTGAAAATAACTGAAAATAATTGAAAATAATTGAAAATAATTGAAAATAATTGAAAATAATTGAAAATAATTGAAAATAAATTAAAATAATTGAAAATAATTATAAATAATTGAAAATAATTGAAAATAATTGACAATAATTTATAAATAATTGAAAATAATTGAAAATAATTGAAAATAATTGAAAATAATTGAAAATAATTGAAAATAATTGAAAATAATAGAAAATAATTGAAAATAATTGAAAATAAATGAAAATAATTGAAAATAATTATAAATAATTGAAAATAATTGACAATAATTTATAAATAATTGAAAATAATTGAAAATAATTGAAAATAATTGAAAATAATTGAAAATAATTGAAAATAATTGAAAAAAATTGAAAATAATTGAAAAAAATTGAAAATAATTGAAAATAATTATAATAATTGAAAAAAATTAATAAATAATTGAAAATAATTGAAAATAATTGAAAATAATTGAAAAAAATTGAAAATAATTGAAAATAATTGAAAATAATTGAAAATAATTATAATAATTGAAAATAATTAATAAATAATTGAAAATAATTGAAAATAATTTAAAATAATTGAAAATAATTATAAATAATTGAAAATAATTGAAAATAATTGACAATAATTTATAAATAATTGAAAATAATTGAAAATAATTGACAATAATTTATAAATAATTGAAAATAATTGAAAATAATTGAAAATAATTGAAAATAATTGAAAATAATTGAAAATAATTGAAAAAAATTGAAAATAATTGAAAATAATTATAAATAATTGAAAATAATTGAAAATAATTTAAAATAATAGAAAATAATTATAAATAATTGAAAATAATTGAAAATAATTGACAATAATTTATAAATAATTGAAAATAATTGAAAATAATTGAAAATAATTGAAAATAATTGAAAATAATTGAAAATAATAGAAAATAATTGAAAATAATTGACAATAATTGAAAATAACTGAAAATAATTGAAAATAATTGAAAATAATTGAAAATAATTGAAAATAATTGAAAATAATTGAAAATAAATGAAAATAATTGAAAATAATTATAAATAATTGAAAATAATTGAAAATAATTGACAATAATTTATAAATAATTGAAAATAATTGAAAATAATTGACAATAATTGAAAATAATTGAAAATAATTGAAAATAATTGAAAATAATTGAAAATAATTGAAAATAATTGAAAATAATTGAAAATAATTGAAAATAATTGACAATAATTGATAAATAATTGAAAATAATTGAAAATAACTGAAAATAATTGAAAATAATTGAAAATAATTGAAAATAATTTAAAATAATTGAAAATAATTATAAATAATTGAAAATAATTGAAAATAATTGACAATAATTTATAAATAATTGAAAATAATTGAAAATAATTGAAAATAATTGAAAATAATTGAAAATAATTGAAAATAATTGAAAATAAATGAAAATAATTGAAAATAATTATACATAATTGAAAATAATTGAAAATAATTGACAATAATTTATAAATAATTGAAAATAATTGAAAATAATTGAAAATAAATGAAAATAATTGAAAATAATTGAAAAAAATTGAAAATAATTGAAAATAATTTAAAATAATTGAAAATAATTATAAATAATTGAAAATAATTGAAAATAATTGAAAATAATTGAAAATAATTGAAAAAAATTGAAAATAATTGAAAAAAATTGAAAATAATTGAAAATAATTATAAATAATTGAAAATAATTGAAAATAATTTAAAATAATAGAAAATAATTATAAATAATTGAAAATAATTGAAAATAATTGACAATAATTTATAAATAATTGAAAATAATTGAAAATAATTGAAAATAATTGAAAATAATTGAAAATAATAGAAAATAATTGAAAATAATTGACAATAATTGATAAATAATTGAAAATAATTGAAAATAACTGAAAATAATTGAAAATAATTGAAAATAATTGAAAATAATTGAAAATAATTGAAAATAATTGAAAATAAATGAAAATAATTGAAAATAATTATAAATAATTGAAAATAATTGAAAATAATTGACAATAATTTATAAATAATTGAAAATAATTGAAAATAATTGAAAATAATTGAAAATAATTGAAAATAATTGAAAATAATAGAAAATAATTGAAAATAATTGAAAATAAATGAAAATAATTGAAAATAATTATAAATAATTGAAAATAATTGAAAATAATTGAAAATAATTGACAATAATTTATAAATAATTGAAAATAATTGAAAATAATTGAAAATAATTGAAAATAATTGAAAATAATTGAAAATAATTGAAAAAAATTGAAAATAATTGAAAAAAATTGAAAATAATTGAAAATAATTATAATAATTGAAAATAATTAATAAATAATTGAAAATAATTGAAAATAATTGAAAATAATTGAAAAAAATTGAAAATAATTGAAAATAATTGAAAATAATTGAAAATAATTATAATAATTGAAAATAATTAATAAATAATTGAAAATAATTGAAAATAATTTAAAATAATTGAAAATAATTATAAATAATTGAAAATAATTGAAAATAATTGACAATAATTTATAAATAATTGAAAATAATTGAAAATAATTGACAATAATTTATAAATAATTGAAAATAATTGAAAATAATTGAAAATAATTGAAAATAATTGAAAATAATTGAAAATAATTGAAGATAATTGAAAATAATTGAAAATAATTATAAATAATTGAAAATAATTAATAAATAATTGAAAATAATTGAAAATAATTGAAAATAATTATAAATAATTGAAAATAATTGAAAATAATTGACAATAATTTATAAATAATTGAAAATAATTGAAAATAATTGACAATAATTTATAAATAATTGAAAATAATTGAAAATAATTGAAAATAATTGAATATAATTGAAAATAATTGAAAATAATTGAAAATAATTGAAAATAATTGAAAAAAATTGAAAATAATTGAAAATAATTATAAATAATTGAAAATAATTGAAAATAATTTAAAATAATAGAAAATAATTATAAATAATTGAAAATAATTGAAAATAATTGACAATAATTTATAAATAATTGAAAATAATTGAAAATAATTGAAAATAATTGAAAATAATTGAAAATAATTGAAAATAATAGAAAATAATTGAAAATAATTGACAATAATTGATAAATAATTGAAAATAATTGAAAATAACTGAAAATAATTGAAAATAATTGAAAATAATTGAAAATAATTGAAAATAATTGAAAATAATTGAAAATAAATGAAAATAATTGAAAATAATTATAAATAATTGAAAATAATTGAAAATAATTGACAATAATTTATAAATAATTGAAAATAATTGAAAATAATTGAAAATAATTGAAAATAATTGAAAATAATTGAAAATAATAGAAAATAATTGAAAATAATTGAAAATAAATGAAAATAATTGAAAATAATTATAAATAATTGAAAATAATTGAAAATAATTGAAAATAATTGACAATAATTTATAAATAATTGAAAATAATTGAAAATAATTGAAAATAATTGAAAATAATTGAAAATAATTGAAAATAATTGAAAATAATTGAAAATAATTGAAAAAAATTGAAAATAATTGAAAAAAATTGAAAATAATTGAAAATAATTATAATAATTGAAAATAATTAATAAATAATTGAAAATAATTGAAAATAATTGAAAATAATTGAAAAAAATTGAAAATAATTGAAAATAATTGAAAATAATTGAAAATAATTATAATAATTGAAAATAATTAATAAATAATTGAAAATAATTGAAAATAATTTAAAATAATTGAAAATAATTATAAATAATTGAAAATAATTGAAAATAATTGACAATAATTTATAAATAATTGAAAATAATTGAAAATAATTGACAATAATTTATAAATAATTGAAAATAATTGAAAATAATTGAAAATAATTGAAAATAATTGAAAATAATTGAAAATAATTGAAGATAATTGAAAATAATTGAAAATAATTATAAATAATTGAAAATAATTAATAAATAATTGAAAATAATTGAAAATAATTTAAAATAATTGAAAATAATTATAAATAATTGAAAATAATTGAAAATAATTGACAATAATTTATAAATAATTGAAAATAATTGAAAATAATTGACAATAATTTATAAATAATTGAAAATAATTGAAAATAATTGAAAATAATTGAATATAATTGAAAATAATTGAAAATAATTGAAAATAATTGAAAATAATTTAATATAATTGAAAATAATTGAAAATAATTGAAAATAATTGAAAATAATTGAAAATAATTGAAAATAATTGAAAATAATTGAAAATAATTGAAAATAATTGAAAATAATTGAAAATAATTGAAGATAATTGAAAATAATTATAAATAATTGAAAATAATTAATAAATAATTGAAAATAACTGAAAATAATTGAAAATAATTGAAAATAATTGAAAATAATTGAAAATAATTGAAAATAATTTAGTATAATTGAAAATAATTGAAAATAATTGAAAATAATTGAAAATAATTGAAAATAATTGAAAATAATTGAAAATAATTGAAAATAATTGAAAATAATTGAAAATAATTGAAAATAATTGAAAATAATTGAAAATAATTGAAAATAATTGAAAATAATTGAAAATAATTGAAAATAATTGAAAATAATTGAAAATAATTGAAAATAATTGACAATAATTGATAATAATTGAAAATAATTGAAAATAATTGACAATAATTGAAAATAATTGAAAATAATTGAAAATAATTATAAATAATTGAAAATAATTAATAAATAATTGAAAAAAATTGAAAATAATTGAAAATAATTGAAAATAATTGAAAATAATTGAAAATAATTGAAAATAATTGACAATAATTGATAAATAATTGAAAATAATTGAAAATAATTGACAATAATTGAAAATAATTGAAAATAATTGAAAATAATTGAAAATAATTGACAATAATTGAAAATAATTGAAAATAATTGAAAATAATTATAAATAATTGAAAATAATTTAAAATAATTTAAAATAATAGAAAATAATTATAAATAATTGAAAATAATTGAAAATAATTTAAAATAATAGAAAATAATTATAAATAATTGAAAATAATTGACAATAATTTATAAATAATTGAAAATAATTGAAAATAATTGAAAATAATTGAAAATAATTGAAAATAATTGAAAATAATTGAAAATAATTGAAAATAATTGAAAATAATTGAAAATAATTGAAAATAATTGAAAATAATTGAAAAAAATTGAAAATAATTGAAAATAATTGAAAATAATTGTAAATAATTGAAAATAATTGATAATAATTCAAAATAATTGAAAATAATTATAAATAATTGAAAATAATTGAAAATAATTGAAAATAATTGACAATAATTTATAAATAATTGAAAATAATTGAAAATAATTGAAAATAATTATAAATAATTGAAAATAATTTAAAATAATAGAAAATAATTATAAATAATTGAAAATAATTGAAAATAATTGAAAATAATTGACAATAATTTATAAATAATTGAAAATAATTGAAAATAATTGAAAATAATTGAAAATAATTGAAAATAATTGAAAATAATTGAAAATAATTGAAAATAATTGAAAATAATTGACAATAATTGATAAATAATTGAAAATAATTGAAAATAACTGAAAATAATTGAAAATAATTGAAAATAATTGAAAAAAATTTAAAATAATTGAAAATAATTATAAATAATTGAAAATAATTGAAAATAATTGACAATAATTTATAAATAATTGAAAATAATTGAAAATAATTGAAAATAATTGAAAATAATTGAAAATAATTGAAAATAATTGAAAATAATTGAAAATAATTGAAAATAATTGAAAATAATTGAAAATAAATGAAAATAATTGAAAATAATGATAAATAATTGAAAATAATTGACAATAATTTATAAATAATTGAAAATAATTGAAAATAATTGAAAATAATTGAAAATAATTGAAAATAATTGAAAATAATTGAAAATAATTGAAAAAAATTGAAAATAATTGAAAAAAATTGAAAATAATTGAAAATAATTGAAAATAATTGAAAATAATTATAATAATTGAAAATAATTAATAAATAATTGAAAATAATTGAAAATAATTGAAAATAATTGAAAATAATTGAAAATAATTGAAAATAATTTAAAATAATTGAAAATAATTATAAATAATTGAAAATAATTGAAAATAATTGACAATAATTTATAAATAATTGAAAATAATTGAAAATAATTGACAATAATTTATAAATAATTGAAAATAATTGAAAATAATTGAAAATAATTGAAAATAATTGAAAATAATTGAAAATAATTGAAAATAATTGAAAATAATTGAAAATAATTGAAAATAATTGACAATAATTGATAAATAATTGAAAATAATTGAAAATAACTGAAAATAATTGAAAATAATTGAAAATAATTGAAAATAATTGAAAATAATTGTAAATAATTATAAATAATTGAAAATAATTGAAAATAATTGACAATAATTTATAAATAATTGAAAATAATTGAAAATAAATGAAAATAATTGAAAATAATTGAAAATAATTGAAAATAATTGAAAATAATTGAAAATAATTGAAAATAAATGAAAATAATTGAAAATAATTATACATAATTGAAAATAATTGAAAATAATTGACAATAATTTATAAATAATTGAAAATAATTGAAAATAATTGAAAATAATTGAAAATAATTGAAAATAATTGAAAAAAATTGAAAATAATTGAAAATAATTTAAAATAATTGAAAATAATTATAAATAATTGAAAATAATTGAAAATAATTGAAAATAATTGAAAATAATTGAAAAAAATTGAAAATAATTGAAAAAAAATGAAAATAATTGAAAATAATTATAAATAATTGAAAATAATTGAAAATAATTTAAAAGAATAGAAAATAATTATAAATAATTGAAAATAATTGAAAATAATTGACAATAATTTATAAATAATTGAAAATAATTGAAAATAATTGAAAATAATTGAAAATAATTGAAAATAATTGAAAATAATAGAAAATAATTGAAAATAATTGACAATAATTGATAAATAATTGAAAATAATTGAAAATAACTGAAAATAATTGAAAATAATTGAAAATAATTGAAAATAATTGAAAATAATTGAAAATAATTGAAAATAAATGAAAATAATTGAAAATAATTATAAATAATTGAAAATAATTGAAAATAATTGACAATAATTTATAAATAATTGAAAATAATTGAAAATAATTGAAAATAATTGAAAATAATTGAAAATAATTGAAAATAATTGAAAATAATAGAAAATAATTGAAAATAATTGAAAATAAATGAAAATAATTGAAAATAATTATAAATAATTGAAAATAATTGAAAATAATTGACAATAATTTATAAATAATTGAAAATAATTGAAAATAATTGAAAATAATTGAAAATAATTGAAAATAATTGAAAATAATTGAAAAAAATTGAAAATAATTGAAAAAAATTGAAAATAATTGAAAATAATTATAATAATTGAAAATAATTAATAAATAATTGAAAATAATTGAAAATAATTGAAAATAATTGAAAAAAATTGAAAATAATTGAAAATAATTGAAAATAATTGAAAATAATTATAATAATTGAAAATAATTAATAAATAATTGAAAATAATTGAAAATAATTTAAAATAATTGAAAATAATTATAAATAATTGAAAATAATTGAAAATAATTGACAATAATTTATAAATAATTGAAAATAATTGAAAATAATTGACAATAATTTATAAATAATTGAAAATAATTGAAAATAATTGAAAATAATTGAAAATAATTGAAAATAATTGAAAATAATTGAAGATAATTGAAAATAATTGAAAATAATTATAAATAATTGAAAATAATTAATAAATAATTGAAAATAATTGAAAATAATTGAATATAATTGAAAATAATTGAAAATAATTGAAAATAATTGAAAATAATTTAATATAATTGAAAATAATTGAAAATAATTGAAAATAATTGAAAATAATTGAAAATAATTGAAAATAATTGAAAATAATTGAAAATAATTGAAAATAATTGAAAATAATTGAAAATAATTGAAAATAATTGAAAATAATTGAAAATAATTGAAGATAATTGAAAATAATTGAAAATAATTATAAATAATTGAAAATAATTAATAAATAATTGAAAATAACTGAAAATAATTGAAAATAATTGAAAATAATTGAAAATAATTGAAAATAATTTAGTATAATTGAAAATAATTGAAAATAATTGAAAATAATTGAAAATAATTGAAAATAATTGAAAATAATTGAAAATAATTGAAAATAATTGAAAATAATTGAAAATAATTGAAAATAATTGAAAATAATTGAAAATAATTGGAAATAATTGAAAATAATTGAAAATAATTGAAAATAATTGAAAATAATTGAAAATAATTGAAAATAATTGAAAATAATTGAAAATAATTGACAATAATTGATAATAATTGAAAATAATTGAAAATAATTGACAATAATTGAAAATAATTGAAAATAATTGAAAATAATTATAAATAATTGAAAATAATTAATAAATAATTGAAAAAAATTGAAAATAATTGAAAATAATTGAAAATAATTGAAAATAATTGACAATAATTGATAAATAATTGAAAATAATTGAAAATAATTGAAAATAATTGACAATAATTGATAAATAATTGAAAATAATTGAAAATAATTGAAAATAATTGAAAATAATTTAATATAATTGAAAATAATTGAAAATAATTGAAAATAATTGAAAATAATTGAAAATAATTGAAAATAATTGAAAATAATTGATAATAATTGAAAATAATTGAAAATAATTGAAAATAATTGAAAATAATTGAAAATAATTGAAAATAATTGAAAATAATTGAAAATAATTGAAAATAATTGACAATAATTGAAAATAATTGAAAATAATTGAAAATAATTGAAAATAATTGACAATAATTGAAAATAATTGAAAATAATTGAAAATAATTATAAATAATTGAAAATAATTATAAATAATTGAAAATAATTGAAAATAATTATAAATATTTGAAAATAATTAATAAATAATTGAAAAAAGTTGAAAATAATTGAAAATAATTGAAAATAATTGATAATAATTGAAAATAATTGAAAATAATTGAAAATAATTGAAAATAATTGAAAATAATTGAAAATAATTGAAAATAATTGAAAATAATTGAAAATAATTGACAATAATTGAAAATAATTGAAAATAATTGAAAATAATTGAAAATAATTGACAATAATTGAAAATAATTGAAAATAATTGAAAATAATTATAAATAATTGAAAATAATTATAAATAATTGAAAATAATTGAAAATAATTATAAATATTTGAAAATAATTAATAAATAATTGAAAAAAGTTGAAAATAATTGAAAATAATTGAAAATAATTGAAAATAATTAAAAATAATTGACAATAATTGATAAATAATTGAAAATAATTGAAAATAATTGAAAATAATTGAAAATAATTGAAAATAATTTAAAATAATTTAAAATAATAGAAAATAATTATAAATAATTGAAAATAATTGAAAATAATTTAAAATAATAGAAAATAATTATAAATAATTGAAAATAATTGACAATAATTTATAAATAATTGAAAATAATTGAAAATAATTGAAAATAATTGAAAATAATTGAAAATAATTGAAAATAATTGAAAATAATTGAAAATAATTGAAAAAAATTGAAAATAATTGAAAATAATTGAAAATAATTGTAAATAATTGAAAATAATTGATAATAATTTAAAATAATTATAAATAATTGTAAATAATTGAAAATAATTGAAAATAATTGACAATAATTTATAAATAATTGAAAATAATTGAAAATAATTGATAATAATTATAAATAATTGAAAATAATTTAAAATAATAGAAAATAATTATAAATAATTGAAAATAATTGAAAATAATTGACAATAATTTATAAATAATTGAAAATAATTGAAAATAATTGAAAATAATTGAAAATAATTGAAAATAATTGAAAATAATTGAAAATAATTGAAAATAATTGAAAATAATTGAAAATAATTGACAATAATTGATAAATAATTGAAAATAATTGAAAATAACTGAAAATAATTGAAAATAATTGAAAATAATTGAAAATAATTTAAAATAATTGAAAATAATTATAAATAATTGAAAATAATTGAAAATAATTGACAATAATTTATAAATAATTGAAAATAATTGAAAATAATTGAAAATAATTGAAAATAATTTAAAATAAATGAAAATAATTGAAAATAATGATAAATAATTGAAAATAATTGAAAATATTTGACAATAATTTATAAATAATTGAAAATAATTGAAAATAATTGAAAATAATTGAAAATAATTGAAAATAATTGAAAATAATTGAAAATAATTGAAAATAATTGAAAATAATTGAAAAAAATTGAAAATAATTGAAAATAATTGAAAATAATTGAAAATAATTATAATAATTGAAAATAATTAATAAATAATTGAAAATAATTGAAAATAATTGAAAATAATTGAAAATAATAGAAAATAATTGAAAATAATTGACAATAATTGATAAATAATTGAAAATAATTGAAAATAACTGAAAATAATTGAAAATAATTGAAAATAATTGAAAATAATTGAAAATAATTGAAAATAATTGAAAATAAATGAAAATAATTGAAAATAATTATAAATAATTGAAAATAATTGAAAATAATTGACAATAATTTATAAATAATTGAAAATAATTGAAAATAATTGAAAATAATTGAAAATAATTGAAAATAATTGAAAATAATTGAAAATAATTGAAAATAATAGAAAATAATTGAAAATAATTGAAAATAAATGAAAATAATTGAAAATAATTATAAATAATTGAAAATAATTGAAAATAATTGACAATAATTTATAAATAATTGAAAATAATTGAAAATAATTGAAAATAATTGAAAATAATTGAAAATAATTGAAAATAATTGAAAAAAATTGAAAATAATTGAAAAAAATTGAAAATAATTGAAAATAATTATAATAATTGAAAATAATTAATAAATAATTGAAAATAATTGAAAATAATTGAAAATAATTGAAAAAAATTGAAAATAATTGAAAATAATTGAAAATAATTGAAAATAATTATAATAATTGAAAATAATTAATAAATAATTGAAAATAATTGAAAATAATTGAAAATAATTTAAAATAATTGAAAATAATTATAAATAATTGAAAATAATTGAAAATAATTGACAATAATTTATAAATAATTGAAAATAATTGAAAATAATTGACAATAATTTATAAATAATTGAAAATAATTGAAAATAATTGAAAATAATTGAAAATAATTGAAGATAATTGAAAATAATTGAAAATAATTATAAATAATTGAAAATAATTAATAAATAATTGAAAATAATTGAAAATAATTGAATATAATTGAAAATAATTGAAAATAATTGAAAATAATTGAAAATAATTTAATATAATTGAAAATAATTGAAAATAATTGAAAATAATTGAAAATAATTGAAAATAATTGAAAATAATTTAAAATAATTTAAAATAATTGAAAATAATTGAAAATAATTGAAAATAATTGAAAATAATTGAAAATAATTGACAATAATTGAAAATAATTGAAAATAATTGAAAATAATTGACAATAATTGACAATAATTGAAAATAATTGAAAATAATTGAAAATAATAATAAATAATTGAAAATAATTATAAATAATTGAAAATAATTGAAAATAATTATAAATATTTGAAAATAATTAATAAATAATTGAAAAAAATTGAAAATAATTGAAAATAATTGAAAATAATTGAAAATAATTAAAAATAATTGAAAATAATTGAAAATAATTGAAAATAATTGAAAATAATTGAAAAAAATTGAAAATAATTGAAAATAATTGAAAATAATTGTAAATAATTGAAAATAATTGATAATAATTTAAAATAATTGAAAATAATTATAAATAATTGAAAATAATTGAAAATAATTGAAAATAATTGACAATAATTTATAAATAATTGAAAATAATTGAAAATAATTAAAAATAATTGAAAATAAATGAAAATAATTGAAAATAATTGAAAATAATTGAAAATAATTGAAAATAATTGAAAATAATTGACAATAATTGATAAATAATTGAAAATAATTGAAAATAACTGAAAATAATTGAAAATAATTTAAAATAATTTAAAATAATTTAAAATAATTATAAATAATTGAAAATAATTGAAAATAATTGACAATAATTTATAAATAATTGAAAATAATTGAAAATAATTGAAAATAATTGAAAATAATTGAAAATAATAGAAAATAATTATAAATAATTGAAAATAATTGAAAATAATTGAAAATAATTGACAATAATTGAAAATAATTGAAAATAATTGAAAATAATTGAAAATAATTGAAAATAATTGAAAATAATTGAAAATAATTGAAAATAATTGAAAATAATTGACAATAATTGATAAATAATTGAAAATAATTGAAAATAACTGAAAATAATTGAAAATAATTTAAAATAATTGAAAATAATTATAAATAATTGAAAATAATTGAAAATAATTGACAATAATTTATAAATAATTGAAAATAATTGAAAATAATTGAAAATAATTGAAAATAATTGAAAATAATTGAAAATAATTGAAAATAAATGAAAATAATTGAAAATAATTATAAATAATTGAAAATAATTGAAAATAATTGACAATAATTTATAAATAATTGAAAATAATTGAAAATAATTGAAAATAATTGAAAATAATTGAAAATAATTGAAAATAATTGAAAATAATTGAAAATAATTGAAAATAATTGAAAAAAATTGAAAATAATTGAAAAAAATTGAAAATAATTGAAAATAATTGAAAATAATTGAAAATAATTATAATAATTGAAAATAATTAATAAATAATTGAAAATAATTGAAAATAATTGAAAATAATTAAAAATAATTTAAAATAATTGAAAATAATTATAAATAATTGAAAATAATTGAAAATAATTGACAATAATTTATAAATAATTGAAAATAATTTAAAATAATTGACAATAATTTATAAATAATAGAAAATAATTGAAAATAATTGAAAATAATTGAAAATAATTGAAAATAATTGAAAATAATTGAAAATAATTGAAAATAATTGAAAATAATAGAAAATAATTGAAAATAATTGAAAATAATTGAAAATAAATGAAAATAATTGAAAATAATTATAAATAATTGAAAATAATTGAAAATAATTGACAATAATTTATAAATAATTGAAAATAATTGAAAATAATTGAAAATAATTGAAAATAATTGAAAATAATTGAAAATAATTGAAAATAATTGAAAATAATTGAAAATAATTGAAAATAATTGAAAATAATAGAAAATAATTGAAAATAATTGAAAATAAATGAAAATAATTGAAAATAATTATAAATAATTGAAAATAATTGAAAATAATTGACAATAATTTATAAATAATTGAAAATAATTGAAAATAATTGAAAATAATTGAAAATAATTGAAAATAATTGAAAATAATTGAAAAAAATTGAAAATAATTGAAAAAAATTGAAAATAATTGAAAATAATTATAATAATTGAAAATAATTAATAAATAATTGAAAATAATTGAAAATAATTGAAAATAATTGAAAAAAATTGAAAATAATTGAAAATAATTGAAAATAATTGAAAATAATTATAATAATTGAAAATAATTAATAAATAATTGAAAATAATTGAAAATAATTGAAAATAATTGAAAATAATTTAAAATAATTGAAAATAATTATAAATAATTGAAAATAATTGACAATAATTTATAAATAATTGAAAATAATTGAAAATAATTGAAAATAATTGAAAATAATTGAAAATAATTGAAGATAATTGAAAATAATTGAAAATAATTATAAATAATTGAAAATAATTAATAAATAATTGAAAATAATTGAAAATAATTGAATATAATTGAAAATAATTGAAAATAATTGAAAATAATTGAAAATAATTGAAAATAATTTAATATAATTGAAAAAAATTGAAAATAATTGAAAATAATTGAAAATAATTGAAAATAATTGAAAATAATTGAAAATAATTGAAAATAATTGAAAATAATTGAAAATAATTGACAATAATTGAAAATAATTGAAAATAATTGAAAATAATTGACAATAATTGAAAATAATTGAAAATAATTGAAAATAATTGACAATAATTGAAAATAATTGAAAATAATTGAAAATAATAATAAATAATTGAAAATAATTATAAATAATTGAAAATAATTGAAAATAATTATAAATATTTGAAAATAATTAATAAATAATTGAAAAAAATTGAAAATAATTGAAAATAATTGAAAATAATTGAAAATAATTAAAAATAATTGAAAATAATTGAAAATAATTGACAATAATTTATAAATAATTGAAAATAATTGAAAATAATTGAAAATAATTGAAAATAATTGAAAATAATTGAAAATAATTGAAAATAATTGAAAATAATTGAAAATAATTGAAAATAAATGAAAATAATTGAAAATAATTATAAATAATTGAAAATAATTGAAAATAATTGACAATAATTTATAAATAATTGAAAATAATTGAAAATAATTGAAAATAATTGAAAATAATTGAAAATAATTGAAAAAAATTGAAAATAATTGAAAAAAATTGAAAATAATTGAAAATAATTGAAAATAATTGAAAATAATTATAATAATTGAAAATAATTAATAAATAATTGAAAATAATTGAAAATAATTGAAAATAATTGAAAATAATTTAAAATAATTGAAAATAATTATAAATAATTGAAAATAATTGAAAATAATTGACAATAATTTTTAAATAATTGAAAATAATTTAAAATAATTGACAATAATTTATAAATAATTGAAAATAATTGAAAATAATTTAAAATAATTGACAATAATTTATAAATAATTGAAAATAATTGAAAATAATTGAAAATAATTGAAAATAATTGAAAATAATTGAAGATAATTGAAAATAATTGAAAATAATTATAAATAATTGAAAATAATTAATAAATAATTGAAAATAACTGAAAATAATTGAAAATAATTGAAAATAATTGAAAATAATTGAAAATAATTGAAAATAATTTAGTATAATTGAAAATAATTGAAAATAATTGAAAATAATTGAAAATAATTGAAAATAATTGAAAATAATTGAAAATAATTGAAAATAATTGAAAATAATTGAAAATAATTGAAAATAATTGAAAATAATTGAAAATAATTGAAAATAATTGAAAATAATTGAAAATAATTGAAAATAATGGAAAATAATTGAAAATAATTGAAAATAATTGACAATAATTGATAATAATTGAAAATAATTGAAAATAATTGACAATAATTGAAAATAATTGAAAATAATTGAAAATAATTGAAAATAATTGACAATAATTGATAATAATTGAAAATAATTGAAAATAATTGACAATAATTGAAAATAATTGAAAATAATTGAAAATAATTATAAATAATTGAAAATAATTAATAAATAATTGAAAAAAATTGAAAATAATTGAAAATAATTGAAAATAATTGAAAAAAATTGAAAATAATTGAAAATAATTGAAAATAATTGAAAATAATTGAAAATAATTGACAATAATTGATAAATAATTGAAAATAATTGAAAATAATTGAAAATAATTGAAAATAATTGAAAATAATTGAAAATAATTGAAAATAATTGAAAATAATTGAAAATAATTATAATAATTGAAAATAATTAATAAATAATTGAAAATAATTGAAAATAATTGAAAATAATTGAAAATAATTTAAAATAATTGAAAATAATTATAAATAATTGAAAATAATTGAAAATAATTGACAATAATTTATAAATAATTGAAAATAATTGAAAATAATTGACAATAATTTATAAATAATTGAAAATAATTGAAAATAATTGAAAATAATTGAAAATAATTGAAAATAATTGAAGATAATTGAAAATAATTGAAAATAATTATAAATAATTGAAAATAATTAATAAATAATTGAAAATAATTGAAAATAATTGAATATAATTGAAAATAATTGAAAATAATTGAAAATAATTGAAAATAATTGAAAATAATTTAATATAATTGAAAAAAATTGAAAATAATTGAAAATAATTGAAAATAATTGAAAATAATTGAAAATAATTGAAAATAATTGAAAATAATTGAAAATAATTGAAAATAATTGACAATAATTGAAAATAATTGAAAATAATTGAAAATAATTGACAATAATTGAAAATAATTGAAAATAATTGAAAATAATTGACAATAATTGAAAATAATTGAAAATAATTGAAAATAATAATAAATAATTGAAAATAATTATACATAATTGAAAATAATTGAAAATAATTATAAATATTTGAAAATAATTAATAAATAATTGAAAAAAATTGAAAATAATTGAAAATAATTGAAAATAATTGAAAATAATTAAAAATAATTGAAAATAATTGAAAATAATTGACAATAATTTATAAATAATTGAAAATAATTGAAAATAATTGAAAATAATTGAAAATAATTGAAAATAATTGAAAATAATTGAAAATAATTGAAAATAATTGAAAATAATTGAAAATAAATGAAAATAATTGAAAATAATTATAAATAATTGAAAATAATTGAAAATAATTGACAATAATTTATAAATAATTGAAAATAATTGAAAATAATTGAAAATAATTGAAAATAATTGAAAATAATTGAAAATAATTGAAAAAAATTGAAAATAATTGAAAAAAATTGAAAATAATTGAAAATAATTGAAAATAATTGAAAATAATTATAATAATTGAAAATAATTAATAAATAATTGAAAATAATTGAAAATAATTGAAAATAATTGAAAATAATTTAAAATAATTGAAAATAATTATAAATAATTGAAAATAATTGAAAATAATTGACAATAATTTTTAAATAATTGAAAATAATTTAAAATAATTGACAATAATTTATAAATAATTGAAAATAATTGAAAATAATTTAAAATAATTGACAATAATTTATAAATAATTGAAAATAATTGAAAATAATTGAAAATAATTGAAAATAATTGAAAATAATTGAAGATAATTGAAAATAATTGAAAATAATTATAAATAATTGAAAATAATTAATAAATAATTGAAAATAACTGAAAATAATTGAAAATAATTGAAAATAATTGAAAATAATTGAAAATAATTGAAAATAATTTAGTATAATTGAAAATAATTGAAAATAATTGAAAATAATTGAAAATAATTGAAAATAATTGAAAATAATTGAAAATAATTGAAAATAATTGAAAATAATTGAAAATAATTGAAAATAATTGAAAATAATTGAAAATAATTGAAAATAATGGAAAATAATTGAAAATAATTGAAAATAATTGACAATAATTGATAATAATTGAAAATAATTGAAAATAATTGACAATAATTGAAAATAATTGAAAATAATTGAAAATAATTGAAAATAATTGACAATAATTGATAATAATTGAAAATAATTGAAAATAATTGACAATAATTGAAAATAATTGAAAATAATTGAAAATAATTATAAATAATTGAAAATAATTAATAAATAATTGAAAAAAATTGAAAATAATTGAAAATAATTGAAAATAATTGAAAAAAATTGAAAATAATTGAAAATAATTGAAAATAATTGAAAATAATTGAAAATAATTGACAATAATTGATAAATAATTGAAAATAATTGAAAATAATTGAAAATAATTGAAAATAATTGAAAATAATTGAAAATAATTGAAAATAATTGAAAATAATTGAAAATAATTGAAAATAATTGAAAATAATTGAAAATAATTGAAAATAATTGAAAATAATTGAAAATAATTGAAAATAATTGAAAATAATTGACAATAATTGAAAATAATTGAAAATAATTGAAAATAATTGACAATAATTGATAAATAATTGAAAATAATTGAAAATAACTGAAAATAATTGAAAATAATTTAAAATAATTGAAAATAATTATAAATAATTGAAAATAATTGAAAATAATTGACAATAATTTATAAATAATTGAAAATAATTGAAAATAATTGAAAATAATTGAAAATAATTGAAAATAATTGAAAATAATTGAAAATAATTGAAAATAAATGAAAATAATTGAAAATAATTATAAATAATTGAAAATAATTGAAAATAATTGACAATAATTTATAAATAATTGAAAATAATTGAAAATAATTGAAAATAATTGAAAATAATTGAAAATAATTGAAAATAATTGAAAATAATTGAAAATAATTGAAAATAATTGAAAATAATTGAAAAAAATTGAAAATAATTGAAAAAAATTGAAAATAATTGAAAATAATTGAAAATAATTGAAAATAATTATAATAATTGAAAATAATTAATAAATAATTGAAAATAATTGAAAATAATTGAAAATAATTGAAAATAATTTAAAATAATTGAAAATAATTATAAATAATTGAAAATAATTGAAAATAATTGACAATAATTTATAAATAATTGAAAATAATTTAAAATAATTGACAATAATTTATAAATAATAGAAAATAATTGAAAATAATTGAAAATAATTGAAAATAATTGAAAATAATTGAAAATAATTGAAAATAATTGAAAATAATTGAAAATAATTGAAAATAATTGAAAATAATTGAAAATAATTGAAAATAATAGAAAATAATTGAAAATAATTGAAAATAATTGAAAATAAATGAAAATAATTGAAAATAATTATAAATAATTGAAAATAATTGAAAATAATTGACAATAATTTATAAATAATTGAAAATAATTGAAAATAATTGAAAATAATTGAAAATAATTGAAAATAATTGAAAATAATTGAAAATAATTGAAAATAATAGAAAATAATTGAAAATAATTGAAAATAAATGAAAATAATTGAAAATAATTATAAATAATTGAAAATAATTGAAAATAATTGACAATAATTTATAAATAATTGAAAATAATTGAAAATAATTGAAAATAATTGAAAATAATTGAAAATAATTGAAAATAATTGAAAATAATTGAAAATAATTGAAAAAAATTGAAAATAATTGAAAAAAATTGAAAATAATTGAAAATAATTATAATAATTGAAAATAATTAATAAATAATTGAAAATAATTGAAAATAATTGAAAATAATTGAAAAAAATTGAAAATAATTGAAAATAATTGAAAATAATTGAAAATAATTATAATAATTGAAATTAATTAATAAATAATTGAAAATAATTGAAAATAATTGAAAATAATTGAAAATAATAGAAAGTAATTGAAAATAATTGAAAATAAATGAAAATAATTGAAAATAATTATAAATAATTGAAAATAATTGAAAATAATTGACAATAATTTATAAATAATTGAAAATAATTGAAAATAATTGAAAATAATTGAAAATAATTGAAAATAATTGAAAATAATTGAAAAAAATTGAAAATAATTGAAAAAAATTGAAAATAATTGAAAATAATTGAAAATAATTGAAAATAATTGAAAATAATTGAAAATAAATGAAAATAATTGAAAATAATTATAAATAATTGAAAATAATTGAAAATAATTGACAATAATTTATAAATAATTGAAAATAATTGAAAATAATTGAAAATAATTGAAAATAATTGAAAATAATTGAAAATAATTGAAAAAAATTGAAAATAATTGAAAAAATTGAAAATAATTGAAAATAATTGAAAATAATTGAAAATAATTATAATAATTGAAAATAATTAATAAATAATTGAAAATAATTGAAAATAATTGAAAATAATTTAAAATAATTGAAAATAATTATAAATAATTGAAAATAATTGAAAATAATTGACAATAATTTTTAAATAATTGAAAATAATTTAAAATAATTGACAATAATTTATAAATAATTGAAAATAATTGAAAATAATTTAAAATAATTGACAATAATTTATAAATAATTGAAAATAATTGAAAATAATTGAAAATAATTGAAAATAATTGAAAATAATTGAAGATAATTGAAAATAATTGAAAATAATTATAAATAATTGAAAATAATTAATAAATAATTGAAAATAACTGAAAATAATTGAAAATAATTGAAAATAATTGAAAATAATTGAAAATAATTGAAAATAATTTAGTATAATTGAAAATAATTGAAAATAATTGAAAATAATTGAAAATAATTGAAAATAATTGAAAATAATTGAAAATAATTGAAAATAATTGAAAATAATTGAAAATAATTGAAAATAATTGAAAATAATTGAAAATAATTGAAAATAATGGAAAATAATTGAAAATAATTGAAAATAATTGACAATAATTGATAATAATTGAAAATAATTGAAAATAATTGACAATAATTGAAAATAATTGAAAATAATTGAAAATAATTGAAAATAATTGACAATAATTGATAATAATTGAAAATAATTGAAAATAATTGACAATAATTGAAAATAATTGAAAATAATTGAAAATAATTATAAATAATTGAAAATAATTAATAAATAATTGAAAAAAATTGAAAATAATTGAAAATAATTGAAAATAATTGAAAAAAATTGAAAATAATTGAAAATAATTGAAAATAATTGAAAATAATTGAAAATAATTGACAATAATTGATAAATAATTGAAAATAATTGAAAATAATTGAAAATAATTGAAAATAATTGAAAATAATTGAAAATAATTTAAAATAATTGAAAATAATTGAAAATAATTGAAAATAATTGAAAATAATTGAAAATAATTGAAAATAATTGAAAATAATTGAAAATAATTGAAAATAATTGAAAATAATTGACAATAATTGAAAATAATTGAAAATAATTGAAAATAATTGACAATAATTGATAAATAATTGAAAATAATTGAAAATAACTGAAAATAATTGAAAATAATTTAAAATAATTGAAAATAATTATAAATAATTGAAAATAATTGAAAATAATTGACAATAATTTATAAATAATTGAAAATAATTGAAAATAATTGAAAATAATTGAAAATAATTGAAAATAATTGAAAATAATTGAAAATAATTGAAAATAAATGAAAATAATTGAAAATAATTATAAATAATTGAAAATAATTGAAAATAATTGACAATAATTTATAAATAATTGAAAATAATTGAAAATAATTGAAAATAATTGAAAATAATTGAAAATAATTGAAAATAATTGAAAATAATTGAAAATAATTGAAAATAATTGAAAATAATTGAAAAAAATTGAAAATAATTGAAAAAAATTGAAAATAATTGAAAATAATTGAAAATAATTGAAAATAATTATAATAATTGAAAATAATTAATAAATAATTGAAAATAATTGAAAATAATTGAAAATAATTGAAAATAATTTAAAATAATTGAAAATAATTATAAATAATTGAAAATAATTGAAAATAATTGACAATAATTTATAAATAATTGAAAATAATTTAAAATAATTGACAATAATTTATAAATAATAGAAAATAATTGAAAATAATTGAAAATAATTGAAAATAATTGAAAATAATTGAAAATAATTGAAAATAATTGAAAATAATTGAAAATAATTGAAAATAATAGAAAATAATTGAAAATAATTGAAAATAATTGAAAATAAATGAAAATAATTGAAAATAATTATAAATAATTGAAAATAATTGAAAATAATTGACAATAATTTATAAATAATTGAAAATAATTGAAAATAATTGAAAATAATTGAAAATAATTGAAAATAATTGAAAATAATTGAAAATAATTGAAAATAATAGAAAATAATTGAAAATAATTGAAAATAAATGAAAATAATTGAAAATAATTATAAATAATTGAAAATAATTGAAAATAATTGACAATAATTTATAAATAATTGAAAATAATTGAAAATAATTGAAAATAATTGAAAATAATTGAAAATAATTGAAAAAAATTGAAAATAATTGAAAAAAATTGAAAATAATTGAAAATAATTATAATAATTGAAAATAATTAATAAATAATTGAAAATAATTGAAAATAATTGAAAATAATTGAAAAAAATTGAAAATAATTGAAAATAATTGAAAATAATTGAAAATAATTATAATAATTGAAAATAATTAATAAATAATTGAAAATAATTGAAAATAATTGAAAATAATTGAAAATAATTTAAAATAATTGAAAATAATTATAAATAATTGAAAATAATTGAAAATAATTGACAATAATTTATAAATAATTGAAAATAATTGAAAATAATTGACAATAATTTATAAATAATTGAAAATAATTGAAAATAATTGAAAATAATTGAAAATAATTGAAAATAATTGAAGATAATTGAAAATAATTGAAAATAATTATAAATAATTGAAAATAATTAATAAATAATTGAAAATAATTGAAAATAATTGAATATAATTGAAAATAATTGAAAATAATTGAAAATAATTGAAAATAATTGAAAATAATTTAATATAATTGAAAAAAATTGAAAATAATTGAAAATAATTGAAAATAATTGAAAATAATTGAAAATAATTGAAAATAATTGAAAATAATTGAAAATAATTGAAAATAATTGAAAATAATTGAAAATAATTGAAAATAATTGAAAATAATTGAAAATAATTGACAATAATTGAAAATAATTGAAAATAATTGAAAATAATTGACAATAATTGAAAATAATTGAAAATAATTGAAAATAATAATAAATAATTGAAAATAATTATAAATAATTGAAAATAATTGAAAATAATTATAAATATTTGAAAATAATTAATAAATAATTGAAAAAAATTGAAAATAATTGAAAATAATTGAAAATAATTGAAAATAATTAAAAATAATTGAAAATAATTGAAAATAATTGACAATAATTTATAAATAATTGAAAATAATTGAAAATAATTGAAAATAATTGAAAATAATTGAAAATAATTGAAAATAATTGAAAATAAATGAAAATAATTGAAAATAATTATAAATAATTGAAAATAATTGAAAATAATTGACAATAATTTATAAATAATTGAAAATAATTGAAAATAATTGAAAATAATTGAAAATAATTGAAAATAATTGAAAAAAATTGAAAATAATTGAAAAAAATTGAAAATAATTGAAAATAATTGAAAATAATTGAAAATAATTATAATAATTGAAAATAATTGAAAATAATTGAAAATAATTGAAAATAATTGAAAATAATTGAAAATAATTATAAATAATTGAAAATAATTGAAAATAATTGACAATAATTTTTAAATAATTGAAAATAATTTAAAATAATTGACAATAATTTATAAATAATTGAAAATAATTGAAAATAATTGAAAATAATTGAAAATAATTGAAGATAATTGAAAATAATTGAAAATAATTATAAATAATTGAAAATAATTAATAAATAATTGAAAATAACTGAAAATAATTGAAAATAATTGAAAATAATTGAAAATAATTGAAAATAATTGAAAATAATTTAGTATAATTGAAAATAATTGAAAATAATTGAAAATAATTGAAAATAATTGAAAATAATTGAAAATAATTGAAAATAATTGAAAATAATTGAAAATAATTGAAAATAATTGAAAATAATTGAAAATAATTGAAAATAATTGAAAATAATTGAAAATAATTGAAAATAATTGAAAATAATTGAAAATAATTGAAAATAATTGACAATAATTGATAATAATTGAAAATAATTGAAAATAATTGACAATAATTGAAAATAATTGAAAATAATTGAAAATAATTGAAAATAATTGACAATAATTGATAATAATTGAAAATAATTGAAAATAATTGACAATAATTGAAAATAATTGAAAATAATTGAAAATAATTATAAATAATTGAAAATAATTAATAAATAATTGAAAAAAATTGAAAATAATTGAAAATAATTGAAAATAATTGAAAAAAATTGAAAATAATTGAAAATAATTGAAAATAATTGAAAATAATTGAAAATAATTGACAATAATTGATAAATAATTGAAAATAATTGAATATAATTGAAAATAATTGAAAATAATTGAAAATAACTGAAAATAATTGAAAATAATTTAAAATAATTGAAAATAATTATAAATAATTGAAAATAATTGAAAATAATTGACAATAATTTATAAATAATTGAAAATAATTGAAAATAATTGAAAATAATTGAAAATAATTGAAAATAATTGAAAATAATTGAAAATAATTGAAAATAAATGAAAATAATTGAAAATAATTATAAATAATTGAAAATAATTGAAAATAATTGACAATAATTTATAAATAATTGAAAATAATTGAAAATAATTGAAAATAATTGAAAATAATTGAAAATAATTGAAAATAATTGAAAATAATTGAAAATAATTGAAAATAATTGAAAATAATTGAAAATAATTGAAAATAATTGAAAAAAATTGAAAATAATTGAAAAAAATTGAAAATAATTGAAAATAATTGAAAATAATTGAAAATAATTATAATAATTGAAAATAATTAATAAATAATTGAAAATAATTGAAAATAATTGAAAATAATTTAAAATAATTGAAAATAATTATAAATAATTGAAAATAATTGAAAATAATTGACAATAATTTATAAATAATTGAAAATAATTTAAAATAATTGACAATAATTTATAAATAATAGAAAATAATTGAAAATAATTGAAAATAATTGAAAATAATTGAAAATAATTGAAAATAATTGAAAATAATTGAAAATAATTGAAAATAATTGAAAATAACAGAAAATAATTGAAAATAATTGAAAATAATTGAAAATAAATGAAAATAATTGAAAATAATTATAAATAATTGAAAATAATTGAAAATAATTGACAATAATTTATAAATAATTGAAAATAATTGAAAATAATTGAAAATAATTGAAAATAATTGAAAATAATTGAAAATAATTGAAAATAATTGAAAATAATAGAAAATAATTGAAAATAATTGAAAATAAATGAAAATAATTGAAAATAATTATAAATAATTGAAAATAATTGAAAATAATTGACAATAATTTATAAATAATTGAAAATAATTGAAAATAATTGAAAATAATTGAAAATAATTGAAAATAATTGAAAATAATTGAAAAAAATTGAAAATAATTGAAAAAAATTGAAAATAATTGAAAATAATTATAATAATTGAAAATAATTAATAAATAATTGAAAATAATTGAAAATAATTGAAAATAATTGAAAAAATTGAAAATAATTGAAAATAATTGAAAATAATTGAAAATAATTATAATAATTGAAAATAATTAATAAATAATTGAAAATAATTGAAAATAATTGAAAATAATTGAAAATAATTTAAAATAATTGAAAATAATTATAAATAATTGAAAATAATTGAAAATAATTGACAATAATTTATAAATAATTGAAAATAATTGAAAATAATTGACAATAATTTATAAATAATTGAAAATAATTGAAAATAATTGAAAATAATTGAAAATAATTGAAAATAATTGAAGATAATTGAAAATAATTGAAAATAATTATAAATAATTGAAAATAATTAATAAATAATTGAAAATAATTGAAAATAATTGAATATAATTGAAAATAATTGAAAATAATTGAAAATAATTGAAAATAATTGAAAATAATTTAATATAATTGAAAAAAATTGAAAATAATTGAAAATAATTGAAAATAATTGAAAATAATTGAAAATAATTGAAAATAATTGAAAATAATTGAAAATAATTGAAAATAATTGAAAATAATTGAAAATAATTGAAAATAATTGAAAATAATTGAAAATAATTGACAATAATTGAAAATAATTGAAAATAATTGAAAATAATTGACAATAATTGAAAATAATTGAAAATAATTGAAAATAATAATAAATAATTGAAAATAATTATAAATAATTGAAAATAATTGAAAATAATTATAAATATTTGAAAATAATTAATAAATAATTGAAAAAAATTGAAAATAATTGAAAATAATTGAAAATAATTGAAAATAATTAAAAATAATTGAAAATAATTGAAAATAATTGACAATAATTTATAAATAATTGAAAATAATTGAAAATAATTGAAAATAATTGAAAATAATTGAAAATAATTGAAAATAATTGAAAATAATTGAAAATAATTGAAAATAAATGAAAATAATTGAAAATAATTATAAATAATTGAAAATAATTGAAAATAATTGACAATAATTTATAAATAATTGAAAATAATTGAAAATAATTGAAAATAATTGAAAATAATTGAAAATAATTGAAAATAATTGAAAAAAATTGAAAATAATTGAAAAAAATTGAAAATAATTGAAAATAATTGAAAATAATTGAAAATAATTATAATAATTGAAAATAATTAATAAATAATTGAAAATAATTGAAAATAATTGAAAATAATTGAAAATAATTTAAAATAATTGAAAATAATTATAAATAATTGAAAATAATTGAAAATAATTGACAATAATTTTTAAATAATTGAAAATAATTTAAAATAATTGACAATAATTTATAAATAATTGAAAATAATTGAAAATAATTGAAAATAATTGAAAATAATTGAAAATAATTGAAGATAATTGAAAATAATTGAAAATAATTATAAATAATTGAAAATAATTAATAAATAATTGAAAATAACTGAAAATAATTGAAAATAATTGAAAATAATTGAAAATAATTGAAAATAATTGAAAATAATTTAGTATAATTGAAAATAAATGAAAATAATTGAAAATAATTGAAAATAATTGAAAATAATTGAAAATAATTGAAAATAATTGAAAATAATTGAAAATAATTGAAAATAATTGAAAATAATTGAAAATAATTGAAAATAATTGAAAATAATTGAAAATAATTGAAAATAATTGAAAATAATTGAAAATAATTGAAAATAATTGACAATAATTGATAATAATTGAAAATAATTGAAAATAATTGACAATAATTGAAAATAATTGAAAATAATTGAAAATAATTGAAAATAATTGACAATAATTGATAATAATTGAAAATAATTGAAAATAATTGACAATAATTGAAAATAATTGAAAATAATTGAAAATAATTATAAATAATTGAAAATAATTAATAAATAATTGAAAAAAATTGAAAATAATTGAAAATAATTGAAAATAATTGAAAAAAATTGAAAATAATTGAAAATAATTGAAAATAATTGAAAATAATTGAAAATAATTGACAATAATTGATAAATAATTGAAAATAATTGAATATAATTGAAAATAATTGAAAATAATTGAAAATAATTGAAAATAATTGAAAATAATTGAAAATAATTGAAAATAATTGAAAATAATTGAAAATAATTGAAAATAATTGAAAATAATTGAAAATAATTGAAAATAATTGAAAATAATTGAAAATAATTGAAAATAATTGACAATAATTGAAAATAATTGAAAATAATTGAAAATAATTGACAATAATTGAAAATAATTGAAAATAATTGAAAATAATAATAAATAATTGAAAATAATTGAAAATAATTGAAAATAATAATAAATAATTGAAAATAATTATAAATAATTGAAAATAATTGAAAATAATTATAAATATTTGAAAATAATTAATAAATAATTGAAAAAAATTGAAAATAATTGAAAATAATTGAAAATAATTGAAAATAATTAAAAATAATTGAAAATAATTGAAAATAATTGAAAATAATTGAAAATAATTGAAAATAATTGAAAATAATTGAAAATAATTGAAAAAAATTGAAAATAATTGAAAAAAATTGAAAATAATTGAATATAATTGAAAATAATTGTAAATAATTGAAAATAATTGATAATAATTTAAAATAATTGAAAATAATTATAAATAATTGAAAATAATTGAAAATAATTGAAAATAATTGACAATAATTTATAAATAATTGAAAATAATTGAAAATAATTGAAAATAATTGAAAATAATTGAAAATAATTGAAAATAATTATAAATAATTGAAAATAATTGAAAATAATTTAAAATAATAGAAAATAATTATAAATAATTGAAAATAATTGAAAATAATTGACAATAATTGAAAATAATTGAAAATAATTGAAAATAATTGAAAATAATTGAAAATAATTGAAAATAATTGAAAAAAATTGAAAATAATTGACAATAATTGATAAATAATTGAAAATAATTGAAAATAACTGAAAATAATTGAAAATAATTGAAAATAATTTAAAATAATTGAAAATAATTATAAATAATTGAAAATAATTGAAAATAATTGACAATAATTTATAAATAATTGAAAATAATTGAGAATAATTGAAAATAATTGAAAATAATTGAAAATAATTGACAATAATTTATAAATAATTGAAAATAATTATAAATAATTGAAAATAATTGAAAATAATTGACAATAATTTATAAATAATTGAAAATAATTGAAAATAATTGAAAATAATTGAAAATAATTGAAAAAAATTGAAAATAATTGAAAAAAATTGAAAATAATTGAAAATAATTGAAAATAATTGAAAATAATTATAATAATTGAAAATAATTAATAAATAATTGAAAATAATTGAAAATAATTGAAAATAATTGAAAATAATTGAAAATAATTGAAAATAATTGAAAATAATTATAATAATTGAAAATAATTAATAAATAATTGAAAATAATTGAAAATAATTGAAAATAATTGAAAAAAATTGAAAATAATTGAAAATAATTGAAAATAATTGAAAATAATTATAATAATTGAAAATAATTAATAAATAATTGAAAATAATTGAAAATAATTGAAAATAATTTAAAATAATTGAAAATAATTATAAATAATTGAAAATAATTGAAAATAATTGACAATAATTTATAAATAATTGAAAATAATTGAAAATAATTGAAAATAATTGAAAATAATTGAAAATAATTGAAAATAATTGAAAAAAATTGAAAATAATTGAAAAAAATTGAAAATAATTGAAAATAATTATAATAATTGAAAATAATTAATAAATAATTGAAAATAACTGAAAATAATTGAAAATAATTGAAAAAAATTGAAAATAATTGAAAATAATTGAAAATAATTATAATAATTGAAAATAATTAATAAATAATTGAAAATAATTGAAAATAATTGAAAATAATTTAAAATAATTGAAAATAATTATAAATAATTGAAAATAATTGAAAATAATTGACAATAATTTATAAATAATTGAAAATAATTGAAAATAATTGACAATAATTTATAAATAATTGAAAATAATTGAAAATAATTGAAAATAATTGAAAATAATTGAAAATAATTGAAAATAATTGAAAATAATTGAAGATAATTGAAAATAATTATAAATAATTGAAAATAATTAATAAATAATTGAAAATAATTGAAAATAATTGAATATAATTGAAAATAATTGAAAATAATTGAAAATAATTGAAAATAATTTAATATAATTGAAAATAATTGAAAATAATTGAAAATAATTGAAAATAATTGAAAATAATTGAAAATAATTGAAAATAATTGAAAATAATTGAAAATAATTGAAAATAATTGAAAATAATTGAAAATAATTGAAAATAATTGACAATAATTGAAAATAATTGAAAATAATTGAAAATAATTGACAATAATTGAAAATAATTGAAAATAATTGAAAATAATAATAAATAATTGAAAATAATTATAAATAATTGAAAATAATTGAAAATAATTATAAATATTTGAAAATAATTAATAAATAATTGAAAAAAATTGAAAATAATTGAAAATAATTGAAAATAATTGAAAATAATTAAAAATAATTGAAAATAATTGAAAATAATTGAAAATAATTGAAAATAATTGAAAATAATTGAAAAAAATTGAAAATAATTGAAAATAATTGAAAATAATTGTAAATAATTGAAAATAATTGATAATAATTTAAAATAATTGAAAATAATTATAAATAATTGAAAATAATTGAAAATAATTGAAAATAATTGACAATAATTTATAAATAATTGAAAATAATTGAAAATAATTAAAAATAATTGAAAATAAATGAAAATAATTGAAAATAATTGAAAATAATTGAAAATAATTGAAAATAATTGACAATAATTGATAAATAATTGAAAATAATTGAAAATAACTGAAAATAATTGAAAATAATTTAAAATAATTTAAAATAATTGAAAATAATTATAAATAATTGAAAATAATTGAAAATAATTGACAATAATTTATAAATAATTGAAAATAATTGAAAATAATTGAAAATAATTGAAAATAATTGAAAATAATTGAAAATAATAGAAAATAATTATAAATAATTGAAAATAATTGAAAATAATTGACAATAATTGAAAATAATTGAAAATAATTGAAAATAATTGAAAATAATTGAAAATAATTGAAAATAATTGAAAATAATTGAAAATAATTGAAAATAATTGAAAATAATTGAAAATAATTGAAAATAATTATAATAATTGAAAATAATTAATAAATAATTGAAAATAATTGAAAATAATTGAAAATAATTGAAAATAATTTAAAATAATTGAAAATAATTATAAATAATTGAAAATAATTGAAAATAATTGACAATAATTTATAAATAATTGAAAATAATTTAAAATAATTGACAATAATTTATAAATAATAGAAAATAATTTAAAATAATTGACAATAATTGATAAATAATTGAAAATAATTGAAAATAACTGAAAATAATTGAAAATAATTGAAAATAATTGAAAATAATTGAAAATAATTGAAAATAATTGAAAATAAATGAAAATAATTGAAAATAATTATAAATAATTGAAAATAATTGAAAATAATTGACAATAATTTATAAATAATTGAAAATAATTGAAAATAATTGAAAATAATTGAAAATAATTGAAAATAATTGAAAATAATTGAAAATAATTGAAAATAATTGAAAATAATTGAAAATAATAGAAAATAATTGAAAATAATTGAAAATAAATGAAAATAATTGAAAATAATTATAAATAATTGAAAATAATTGAAAATAATTGACAATAATTTATAAATAATTGAAAATAATTGAAAATAATTGAAAATAATTGAAAATAATTGAAAATAATTGAAAATAATTGAAAATAATTGAAAAAAATTGAAAATAATTGAAAAAAATTGAAAATAATTGAAAATAATTATAATAATTGAAAATAATTAATAAATAATTGAAAATAATTGAAAATAATTGAAAATAATTGAAAAAAATTGAAAATAATTGAAAATAATTGAAAATAATTGAAAATAATTATAATAATTGAAAATAATTAATAAATAATTGAAAATAATTGAAAATAATTGAAAATAATTGAAAATAATTTAAAATAATTGAAAATAATTATAAATAATTGAAAATAATTGAAAATAATTGACAATAATTTATAAATAATTGAAAATAATTGAAAATAATTGACAATAATTTATAAATAATTGAAAATAATTGAAAATAATTGAAAATAATTGAAAATAATTGAAGATAATTGAAAATAATTGAAAATAATTATAAATAATTG
Source organism: Andrena bucephala (assembly GCA_947577245.1). Classification (NCBI taxonomy): domain Eukaryota; kingdom Metazoa; phylum Arthropoda; class Insecta; order Hymenoptera; family Andrenidae; genus Andrena; species Andrena bucephala. Next base: position 30,949,437 of record OX387716.1, on the reverse strand, counting down.
AAAATAATTAATAAATAATTGAAAATAATTGAAAATAATTGAATATAATTGAAAATAATTGAAAATAATTGAAAATAATTGAAAATAATTGAAAATAATTTAATATAATTGAAAAAAATTGAAAATAATTGAAAATAATTATAAATATTTGAAAATAATTAATAAATAATTGAAAAAAATTGAAAATAATTGAAAATAATTGAAAATAATTGAAAATAATTAAAAATAATTGAAAATAATTGAAAATAATTGACAATAATTAATAAATAATTGAAAATAATTGAAAATAATTGAAAATAATTGAAAATAATTGAAAATAATTGAAAATAATTGAAAATAATTGAAAATAATTGAAAATAAATGAAAATAATTGAAAATAATTATAAATAATTGAAAATAATTGAAAATAATTGACAATAATTTATAAATAATTGAAAATAATTGAAAATAATTGAAAATAATTGAAAATAATTGAAAATAATTGAAAATAATTGAAAAAAATTGAAAATAATTGAAAAAAATTGAAAATAATTGAAAATAATTGAAAATAATTGAAAATAATTATAATAATTGAAAATAATTAATAAATAATTGAAAATAATTGAAAATAATTGAAAATAATTGAAAATAATTTAAAATAATTGAAAATAATTATAAATAATTGAAAATAATTGAAAATAATTGACAATAATTTTTAAATAATTGAAAATAATTTAAAATAATTGACAATAATTTATAAATAATTGAAAATAATTGAAAATAATTGAAAATAATTGAAAATAATTGAAAATAATTGAAGATAATTGAAAATAATTGAAAATAATTATAAATAATTGAAAATAATTAATAAATAATTGAAAATAACTGAAAATAATTGAAAATAATTGAAAATAATTGAAAATAATTGAAAATAATTGAAAATAATTTAGTATAATTGAAAATAATTGAAAATAATTGAAAATAATTGAAAATAATTGAAAATAATTGAAAATAATTGAAAATAATTGAAAATAATTGAAAATAATTGAAAATAATTGAAAATAATTGAAAATAATTGAAAATAATTGAAAATAATTGAAAATAATTGAAAATAATTGAAAATAATTGAAAATAATTGAAAATAATTGAAAATAATTGACAATAATTGATAATAATTGAAAATAATTGAAAATAATTGACAATAATTGAAAATAATTGAAAATAATTGAAAATAATTGAAAATAATTGACAATAATTGATAATAATTGAAAATAATTGAAAATAATTGACAATAATTGAAAATAATTGAAAATAATTGAAAATAATTATAAATAATTGAAAATAATTAATAAATAATTGAAAAAAATTGAAAATAATTGAAAATAATTGAAAATAATTGAAAAAAATTGAAAATAATTGAAAATAATTGAAAATAATTGAAAATAATTGAAAATAATTGACAATAATTGATAAATAATTGAAAATAATTGAATATAATTGAAAATAATTGAAAATAATTGAAAATAATTGAAAATAATTGAAAATAATTGAAAATAATTGAAAATAATTGAAAATAATTGAAAATAATTGAAAATAATTGAAAATAATTGAAAATAATTGAAAATAATTGAAAATAATTGACAATAATTGAAAATAATTGAAAATAATTGAAAATAATTGACAATAATTGAAAATAATTGAAAATAATTGAAAATAATAATAAATAATTGAAAATAATTGAAAATAATTGAAAATAATAATAAATAATTGAAAATAATTATAAATAATTGAAAATAATTGAAAATAATTATAAATATTTGAAAATAATTAATAAATAATTGAAAAAAATTGAAAATAATTGAAAATAATTGAAAATAATTAAAAATAATTGAAAATAATTGAAAATAATTGAAAATAATTGAAAATAATTGAAAATAATTGAAAATAATTGAAAATAATTGAAAATAATTGAAAAAAATTGAAAATAATTGAAAAAAATTGAAAATAATTGAATATAATTGAAAATAATTGTAAATAATTGAAAATAATTGATAATAATTGAAAATAATTGAAAATAATTATAAATAATTGAAAATAATTGAAAATAATTGAAAATAATTGACAATAATTTATAAATAATTGAAAATAATTGAAAATAATTGAAAATAATTGAAAATAATTGAAAATAATTGAAAATAATTATAAATAATTGAAAATAATTGAAAATAATTGAAAATAATAGAAAATAATTATAAATAATTGAAAATAATTGAAAATAATTGACAATAATTGAAAATAATTGAAAATAATTGAAAATAATTGAAAATAATTGAAAATAATTGAAAATAATTGAAAAAAATTGAAAATAATTGAAAATAATTGACAATAATTGATAAATAATTGAAAATAATTGAAAATAACTGAAAATAATTGAAAATAATTGAAAATAATTTAAAATAATTGAAAATAATTATAAATAATTGAAAATAATTGAAAATAATTGACAATAATTTATAAATAATTGAAAATAATTGAGAATAATTGAAAATAATTGAAAATAATTGACAATAATTTATAAATAATTGAAAATAATTATAAATAATTGAAAATAATTGAAAATAATTGACAATAATTTATAAATAATTGAAAATAATTGAAAATAATTGAAAATAATTGAAAATAATTGAAAATAATTGAAAATAATTGAAAAAAATTGAAAATAATTGAAAAAAATTGAAAATAATTGAAAATAATTGAAAATAATTGAAAATAATTATAATAATTGAAAATAATTATAATAATTGAAAATAATTAATAAATAATTGAAAATAATTGAAAATAATTGAAAATAATTGAAAATAATTGAAAATAATTGAAAATAATTGAAAATAATTATAATAATTGAAAATAATTAATAAATAATTGAAAATAATTGAAAATAATCGAAAATAATTGAAAAAAATTGAAAATAATTGAAAATAATTGAAAATAATTGAAAATAATTATAATAATTGAAAATAATTAATAAATAATTGAAAATAATTGAAAATAATTGAAAATAATTTAAAATAATTGAAAATAATTATAAATAATTGAAAATAATTGAAAATAATTGACAATAATTTATAAATAATTGAAAATAATTGAAAATAATTGAAAATAATTGAAAATAATTGAAAATAATTGAAAATAATTGAAAAAAATTGAAAATAATTGAAAAAAATTGAAAATAATTGAAAATAATTGAAGATAATTGAAAATAATTATAAATAATTGAAAATAATTAATAAATAATTGAAAATAATTGAAAATAATTGAATATAATTGAAAATAATTGAAAATAATTGAAAATAATTGAAAATAATTTAATATAATTGAAAATAATTGAAAATAATTGAAAATAATTGAAAATAATTGAAAATAATTGAAAATAATTGAAAATAATTGAAAATAATTGAAAATAATTGAAAATAATTGAAAATAATTGAAAATAATTGAAAATAATTGAAAATAATTGACAATAATTGAAAATAATTGAAAATAATTGAAAATAATTGACAATAATTGAAAATAATTGAAAATAATTGAAAATAATAATAAATAATTGAAAATAATTATAAATAATTGAAAATAATTGAAAATAATTATAAATATTTGAAAATAATTAATAAATAATTGAAAAAAATTGAAAATAATTGAAAATAATTGAAAATAATTGAAAATAATTAAAAATAATTGAAAATAATTGAAAATAATTGAAAATAATTGAAAATAATTGAAAATAATTGAAAAAAATTGAAAATAATTGAAAATAATTGTAAATAATTGAAAATAATTGATAATAATTTAAAATAATTGAAAATAATTATAAATAATTGAAAATAATTGAAAATAATTGAAAATAATTGACAATAATTTATAAATAATTGAAAATAATTGAAAATAATTAAAAATAATTGAAAATAAATGAAAATAATTGAAAATAATTGAAAATAATTGAAAATAATTGAAAATAATTGAAAATAATTGACAATAATTGATAAATAATTGAAAATAATTGAAAATAACTGAAAATAATTGAAAATAATTTAAAATAATTTAAAATAATTGAAAATAATTATAAATAATTGAAAATAATTGAAAATAATTGACAATAATTTATAAATAATTGAAAATAATTGAAAATAATTGAAAATAATTGAAAATAATTGAAAATAAAATAATAGAAAATAATTATAAATAATTGAAAATAATTGAAAATAATTGACAATAATTGAAAATAATTGAAAATAATTGAAAATAATTGAAAATAATTGAAAATAATTGAAAATAATTGAAAATAATTGAAAATAATTGAAAATAATTGAAAATAATTGAAAATAATTGAAAATAATTATAATAATTGAAAATAATTAATAAATAATTGAAAATAATTGAAAATAATTGAAAATAATTATAAATAATTGAAAATAATTGAAAATAATTGACAATAATTTATAAATAATTGAAAATAATTTAAAATAATTGACAATAATTTATAAATAATAGAAAATAATTGAAAATAATTGACAATAATTGATAAATAATTGAAAATAATTGAAAATAACTGAAAATAATTGAAAATAATTGAAAATAATTGAAAATAATTGAAAATAATTGAAAATAATTGAAAATAAATGAAAATAATTGAAAATAATTATAAATAATTGAAAATAATTGAAAATAATTGACAATAATTTATAAATAATTGAAAATAATTGAAAATAATTGAAAATAATTGAAAATAATTGAAAATAATTGAAAATAATTGAAAATAATTGAAAATAATAGAAAATAATTGAAAATAATTGAAAATAAATGAAAATAATTGAAAATAATTATAAATAATTGAAAATAATTGAAAATAATTGACAATAATTTATAAATAATTGAAAATAATTGAAAATAATTGAAAATAATTGAAAATAATTGAAAATAATTGAAAATAATTGAAAAAAATTGAAAATAATTGAAAAAAATTGAAAATAATTGAAAATAATTATAATAATTGAAAATAATTAATAAATAATTGAAAATAATTGAAAATAATTGAAAATAATTGAAAAAAATTGAAAATAATTGAAAATAATTGAAAATAATTGAAAATAATTATAATAATTGAAAATAATTAATAAATAATTGAAAATAATTGAAAATAATTGAAAATAATTGAAAATAATTTAAAATAATTGAAAATAATTATAAATAATTGAAAATAATTGAAAATAATTGACAATAATTTATAAATAATTGAAAATAATTGAAAATAATTGACAATAATTTATAAATAATTGAAAATAATTGAAAATAATTGAAAATAATTGAAAATAATTGAAGATAATTGAAAATAATTGAAAATAATTATAAATAATTGAAAATAATTAATAAATAATTGAAAATAATTGAAAATAATTGAATATAATTGAAAATAATTGAAAATAATTGAAAATAATTGAAAATAATTGAAAATAATTTAATATAATTGAAAAAAATTGAAAATAATTGAAAATAATTGAAAATAATTGAAAATAATTGAAAATAATTGAAAATAATTGAAAATAATTGAAAATAATTGAAAATAATTGAAAATAATTGAAAATAATTGAAAATAATTGAAAATAATTGAAAATAATTGAAAATAATTGAAAATAATTGAAAATAATTGACAATAATTGAAAATAATTGAAAATAATTGAAAATAATTGACAATAATTGAAAATAATTGAAAATAATTGAAAATAATAATAAATAATTGAAAATAATTATAAATAATTGAAAATAATTGAAAATAATTATAAATATTTGAAAATAATTAATAAATAATTGAAAAAAATTGAAAATAATTGAAAATAATTGAAAATAATTGAAAATAATTAAAAATAATTGAAAATAATTGAAAATAATTGACAATAATTTATGAAAATAATTGAAAATAATTGAAAATAATTGAAAATAATTGAAAATAATTGAAAATAATTGAAAATAAATGAAAATAATTGAAAATAATTATAAATAATTGAAAATAATTGAAAATAATTGAAAATAATTGAAAATAATTGACAATAATTTATAAATAATTGAAAATAATTGAAAATAATTGAAAATAATTGAAAATAATTGAAAATAATTGAAAATAATTGAAAAAAATTGAAAATAATTGAAAAAAATTGAAAATAATTGAAAATAATTGAAAATAATTGAAAATAATTATAATAATTGAAAATAATTAATAAATAATTGAAAATAATTGAAAATAATTGAAAATAATTGAAAATAATTGAAAATAATTTAAAATAATTGAAAATAATTATAAATAATTGAAAATAATTGAAAATAATTGACAATAATTTTTAAATAATTGAAAATAATTTAAAATAATTGACAATAATTTATAAATAATTGAAAATAATTGAAAATAATTGAAAATAATTGAAAATAATTGAAAATAATTGAAGATAATTGAAAATAATTGAAAATAATTATAAATAATTGAAAATAATTAATAAATAATTGAAAATAACTGAAAATAATTGAAAATAATTGAAAATAATTGAAAATAATTGAAAATAATTGAAAATAATTTAGTATAATTGAAAATAATTGAAAATAATTGAAAATAATTGAAAATAATTGAAAATAATTGAAAATAATTGAAAATAATTGAAAATAATTGAAAATAATTGAAAATAATTGAAAATAATTGAAAATAATTGAAAATAATTGAAAATAATTGAAAATAATTGACAATAATTGATAATAATTGAAAATAATTGAAAATAATTGACAATAATTGAAAATAATTGAAAATAATTGAAAATAATTGGAAATAATTGACAATAATTGAAAATAATTATAAATAATTGAAAATAATTAATAAATAATTGAAAAAAATTGAAAATAATTGAAAATAATTGAAAATAATTGAAAAAAATTGAAAATAATTGAAAATAATTGAAAATAATTGAAAATAATTGAAAATAATTGACAATAATTGATAAATAATTGAAAATAATTGAATATAATTGAAAATAATTGAAAATAATTGAAAATAATTGAAAATAATTGAAAATAATTGAAAATAATTGAAAATAATTGAAAATAATTGAAAATAATTGAAAATAATTGAAAATAATTGAAAATAATTGAAAATAATTGAAAATAATTGAAAATAATTGAAAATAATTGAAAATAATTGACAATAATTGAAAATAATTGAAAATAATTGAAAATAATTGACAATAATTGAAAATAATTGAAAATAATTGAAAATAATAATAAATAATTGAAAATAATTGAAAATAATTGAAAATAATAATAAATAATTGAAAATAATTATAAATAATTGAAAATAATTGAAAATAATTATAAATATTTGAAAATAATTAATAAATAATTGAAAAAAATTGAAAATAATTGAAAATAATTGAAAATAATTGAAAATAATTAAAAATAATTGAAAATAATTGAAAATAATTGAAAATAATTGAAAATAATTGAAAAAAATTGAAAATAATTGAAAAAAATTGAAAATAATTGAATATAATTGAAAATAATTGTAAATAATTGAAAATAATTGATAATAATTTAAAATAATTGAAAATAATTATAAATAATTGAAAATAATTGAAAATAATTGAAAAATAATTGACAATAATTTATAAATAATTGAAAATAATTGAAAATAATTGAAAATAATTGAAAATAATTGAAAATAATTGAAAATAATTATAAATAATTGAAAATAATTGAAAATAATTTAAAATAATAGAAAATAATTATAAATAATTGAAAATAATTGAAAATAATTGACAATAATTGAAAATAATTGAAAATAATTGAAAATAATTGAAAATAATTGAAAATAATTGAAAATAATTGAAAATAATTGAAAATAATTGAAAATAATTGAAAATAATTGAAAATAATTGAAAATAATTGAAAATAATTGACAATAATTGATAAATAATTGAAAATAATTGAAAATAACTGAAAATAATTGAAAATAATTGAAAATAATTTAAAATAATTGAAAATAATTATAAATAATTGAAAATAATTGAAAATAATTGACAATAATTTATAAATAATTGAAAATAATTGAGAATAATTGAAAATAATTGAAAATAATTGAAAATAATTGAAAATAAATGAAAATAATTGAAAATAATTATAAATAATTGAAAATAATTGAAAATAATTGACAATAATTTATAAATAATTGAAAATAATTGAAAATAATTGAAAATAATTGAAAATAATTGAAAATAATTGAAAATAATTGAAAATAATTGAAAATAATTGAAAAAAATTGAAAATAATTGAAAAAAATTGAAAATAATTGAAAATAATTGAAAATAATTGAAAATAATTATAATAATTGAAAATAATTAATAAATAATTGAAAATAATTGAAAATAATTGAAAATAATTGAAAATAATTTAAAATAATTGAAAATAATTATAAATAATTGAAAATAATTGAAAATAATTGACAATAATTTATAAATAAATGAAAATAATTTAAAATAATTGACAATAATTTATAAATAATTGAAAATAATTGAAAATAATTGAAAATAATTGAAAATAATTGAAAATAATTGAAGATAATTGAAAATAATTGAAAATAATTATAAATAATTGAAAATAATTAATAAATAATTAAAAATAATTGAAAATAATTGACAATAATTTATAAATAATTGAAAATAATTGAAAATAATTGAAAATAATTATAAATAATTGAAAATAATTGAAAATAATTTAAAATAATAGAAAATAATTATAAATAATTGAAAATAATTGAAAATAATTGACAATAATTTATAAATAATTGAAAATAATTGAAAATAATTGAAAATAATTGAAAATAATTGAAAATAATTGAAAATAATTGAAAATAATTGAAAATAATAGAAAATAATTGAAAATAATTGACAATAATTGATAAATAATTGAAAATAATTTAAAATAACTGAAAATAATTGAAAATAATGGAAAATAATTGAAAATAATTGAAAATAATTGAAAATAATTATAAATAATTGAAAATAATTGAAAATAATTGACAATAATTTATAAATAATTGAAAATAATTGAAAATAATTGAAAATAATTGACAATAATTTATAAATAATTGAAAATAATTGAAAATAATTGAAAATAATTGAAAATAATTGAAAATAATTGAAAATAATTGAAAATAATTATAAATAATTGAAAATAATTGAAAATAATTGACAATAATTTATAAATAATTGAAAATAATTGAAAATAATTGAAAATAATTGAAAATAATTGAAAATAATTGAAAATAATTGAAAATAATTGAAAATAATTGAAAATAATAGAAAATAATTGAAAATAATTGAAAATAAATGAAAATAATTGAAAATAATTATAAATAATTGAAAATAATTGAAAATAATTGACAATAATTTATAAATAATTGAAAATAATTGAAAATAATTGAAAATAATTGAAAATAATTGAAAATAATTGAAAAAAATTGAAAATAATTGAAAAAAATTGAAAATAATTGAAAATAATTATAATAATTGAAAATAATTAATAAATAATTGAAAATAATTGAAAATAATTGAAAATAATTGAAAAAAATTGAAAATAATTGAAAATAATTGAAAATAATTATAATAATTGAAAATAATTAATAAATAATTGAAAATAATTGAAAATAATTGAAAATAATTGAAAATAATTGAAAATAATTAAAAATAATTGAAAATAATTGAAAATAATTGAAAATAATTGAAAATAATTGAAAATAATTGAAAATAATTGAAAAAAATTGAAAAAAATTGAAAATAATTGAATATAATTGAAAATAATTGTAAATAATTGAAAATAATTGATAATAATTTAAAATAATTGAAAATAATTATAAATAATTGAAAATAATTGAAAATAATTGAAAATAATTGAAAAAAATTGAAAATAATTGAAAAAAATTGAAAATAATTGAAAATAATTATAATAATTGAAAATAATTAATAAATAATTGAAAATAATTGAAAATAATTGAAAATAATTGAAAAAAATTGAAAATAATTGAAAATAATTGAAAATAATTATAATAATTGAAAATAATTAATAAATAATTGAAAATAATTGAAAATAATTTAAAATAATTGAAAATAATTGAAAATAATTGAAAATAATTGAAAATAATTGAAAATAATTGACAATAATTGATAAATAATTGAAAATAATTGAAAATAACTGAAAATAATTGAAAATAATTGAAAATAATTTAAAATAATTGAAAATAATTATAAATAATTGAAAATAATTGAAAATAATTGACAATAATTTATAAATAATTGAAAATAATTGAGAATAATTGAAAATAATTGAAAATAATTGAAAATAATTGAAAATAAATGAAAATAATTGAAAATAATTATAAATAATTGAAAATAATTGAAAATAATTGACAATAATTTATAAATAATTGAAAATAATTGAAAATAATTGAAAATAATTGAAAATAATTGAAAATAATTGAAAATAATTGAAAATAATTGAAAATAATTGAAAATAATTGAAAAAAATTGAAAATAATTGAAAAAAATTGAAAATAATTGAAAATAATTGAAAATAATTGAAAATAATTATAATAATTGAAAATAATTAATAAATAATTGAAAATAATTGAAAATAATTGAAAATAATTTAAAATAATTTAAAATAATTTAAAATAATTGAAAATAATTATAAATAATTGAAAATAATTGAAAATAATTGACAATAATTTATAAATAATTGAAAATAATTTAAAATAATTGACAATAATTTATAAATAATTGAAAATAATTGAAAATAATTGAAAATAATTGAAAATAATTGAAAATAATTGAAGATAATTGAAAATAATTGAAAATAATTATAAATAATTGAAAATAATTAATAAATAATTGAAAATAATTGAAAATAATTGACAATAATTTATAAATAATTGAAAATAATTGAAAATAATTGAAAATAATTATAAATAATTGAAAATAATTGAAAATAATTTAAAATAATAGAAAATAATTATAAATAATTGAAAATAATTGAAAATAATTGACAATAATTTATAAATAATTGAAAATAATTGAAAATAATTGAAAATAATTGAAAATAATTGAAAATAATTGAAAATAATAGAAAATAATTGAAAATAATTGACAATAATTGATAAATAATTGAAAATAATTGAAAATAACTGAAAATAATTGAAAATAATGGAAAATAATTGAAAATAATTGAAAATAATTGAAAATAATTGAAAATAAATGAAAATAATTGAAAATAATTATAAATAATTGAAAATAATTGACAATAATTTATAAATAATTGAAAATAATTGAAAATAATTGAAAATAATTGAAAATAATTGAAAATAATTGAAAATAATTGAAAATAATTATAAATAATTGAAAATAATTGACAATAATTTATAAATAATTGAAAATAATTGAAAATAATTGAAAATAATTGAAAATAATTGAAAATAATTGAAAATAATTGAAAATAATTGAAAATAATTGAAAATAATAGAAAATAATTGAAAATAATTGAAAATAAATGAAAATAATTGAAAATAATTATAAATAATTGAAAATAATTGAAAATAATTGACAATAATTTATAAATAATTGAAAATAATTGAAAATAATTGAAAATAATTGAAAATAATTGAAAATAATTGAAAAAAATTGAAAATAATTGAAAAAAATTGAAAATAATTGAAAATAATTATAATAATTGAAAATAATTAATAAATAATTGAAAATAATTGAAAATAATTGAAAATAATTGAAAAAAATTGAAAATAATTGAAAATAATTGAAAATAATTGAAAATAATTATAATAATTGAAAATAATTAATAAATAATTGAAAATAATTGAAAATAATTGAAAATAATTTAAAATAATTGAAAATAATTATAAATAATTGAAAATAATTGAAAATAATTGACAATAATTTATAAATAATTGAAAATAATTGAAAATAATTGAAAATAATTGACAATAATTTATAAATAATTGAAAATAATTGAAAATAATTGAAAATAATTGAAAATAATTGAAAATAATTGAAGATAATTGAAAATAATTGAAAATAATTATAAATAATTGAAAATAATTAATAAATAATTGAAAATAATTGAAAATAATTGAATATAATTGAAAATAATTGAAAATAATTGAAAATAATTGAAAATAATTTAATATAATTGAAAATAATTGAAAATAATTGAAAATAATTGAAAATAATTGAAAATAATTGAAAATAATTGAAAATAATTGAAAATAATTGAAAATAATTGAAAATAATTGAAAATAATTGAAAATAATTGAAAATAATTGAAAATAATTGAAAATAATTGACAATAATTGAAAATAATTGAAAATAATTGATAATAATTGACAATAATTGAAAATAATTGAAAATAATTGAAAATAATAATAAATAATTGAAAATAATTATAAATAATTGAAAATAATTGAAAATAATTATAAATATTTGAAAATAATTAATAAATAATTGAAAAAAATTGAAAATAATTGAAAATAATTGAAAATAATTGAAAATAATTAAAAATAATTGAAAATAATTGAAAATAATTGAAAATAATTGAAAATAATTGAAAATAATTGAAAATAATTGACAATAATTGAAAATAATTGAAAATAATTGAAAATAATAATAAATAATTGAAAATAATTATAAATAATTGAAAATAATTGAAAATAATTATAAATATTTGAAAATAATTAATAAATAATTGAAAAAAATTGAAAATAATTGAAAATAATTGAAAATAATTGAAAATAATTAAAAATAATTGAAAATAATTGAAAATAATTGAAAATAATTGAAAATAATTGAAAATAATTGAAAATAATTGAAAAAAATTGAAAATAATTGAAAATAATTGAAAATAATTGTAAATAATTGAAAATAATTGATAATAATTTAAAATAATTGAAAATAATTATAAATAATTGAAAATAATTGAAAATAATTGAAAATAATTGACAATAATTTATAAATAATTGAAAATAATTGAAAATAATTGAAAATAATTGAAAATAATTATAAATATTTGAAAATAATTAATAAATAATTGAAAAAAATTGAAAATAATTGAAAATAATTGAAAATAATTGAAAATAATTAAAAATAATTGAAAATAATTGAAAATAATTGACAATAATTTATAAATAATTGAAAATAATTGAAAATAATTGAAAATAATTGAAAATAATTGAAAATAATTGAAAATAATTGAAAATAATTGAAAATAATTGAAAATAAATGAAAATAATTGAAAATAATTATAAATAATTGAAAATAATTGAAAATAATTGACAATAATTTATAAATAATTGAAAATAATTGAAAATAATTGAAAATAATTGAAAATAATTGAAAATAATTGAAAATAATTGAAAAAAATTGAAAATAATTGAAAAAAATTGAAAATAATTGAAAATAATTGAAAATAATTGAAAATAATTATAATAATTGAAAATAATTAATAAATAATTGAAAATAATTGAAAATAATTGAAAATAATTGAAAATAATTGAAAATAATTTAAAATAATTGAAAATAATTATAAATAATTGAAAATAATTGAAAATAATTGACAATAATTTTTAAATAATTGAAAATAATTTAAAATAATTGACAATAATTTATAAATAATTGAAAATAATTGAAAATAATTGAAAATAATTGAAAATAATTGAAAATAATTGAAGATAATTGAAAATAATTGAAAATAATTATAAATAATTGAAAATAATTAATAAATAATTGAAAATAATTGAATATAATTGAAAATAATTGAAAATAATTGAAAATAATTGAAAATAATTGAAAATAATTGAAAATAATTGAAAATAATTGAAAATAATTGAAAATAATTGAAAATAATTGAAAATAATTGAAAATAATTGAAAATAATTGAAAATAATTGAAAATAATTGAAAATAATTGAAAATAATTGACAATAATTGAAAATAATTGAAAATAATTGAAAATAATTGACAATAATTGAAAATAATTGAAAATAATAATAAATAATTGAAAATAATTGAAAATAATTGAAAATAATAATAAATAATTGAAAATAATTATAAATAATTGAAAATAATTGAAAATAATTATAAATATTTGAAAATAATTAATAAATAATTGAAAAAAATTGAAAATAATTGAAAATAATTGAAAATAATTGAAAATAATTAAAAATAATTGAAAATAATTGAAAATAATTGAAAATAATTGAAAATAATTGAAAATAATTGAAAAAAATTGAAAATAATTGAAAAAAATTGAAAATAATTGAATATAATTGAAAATAATTGTAAATAATTGAAAATAATTGATAATAATTTAAAATAATTGAAAATAATTATAAATAATTGAAAATAATTGAAAATAATTGAAAATAATTGACAATAATTTATAAATAATTGAAAATAATTGAAAATAATTGAAAATAATTGAAAATAATTGAAAATAATTGAAAATAATTATAAATAATTGAAAATAATTGAAAATAATTTAAAATAATAGAAAATAATTATAAATAATTGAAAATAATTGAAAATAATTGACAATAATTGAAAATAATTGAAAATAATTGAAAATAATTGAAAATAATTGAAAATAATTGAAAATAATTGAAAATAATTGAAAATAATTGAAAATAATTGAAAATAATTGAAAATAATTGACAATAATTGATAAATAATTGAAAATAATTGAAAATAACTGAAAATAATTGAAAATAATTGAAAATAATTGAAAATAATTGAAAATAATTATAAATAATTGAAAATAATTGAAAATAATTGACAATAATTTATAAATAATTGAAAATAATTGAGAATAATTGAAAATAATTGAAAATAATTGAAAATAATTGAAAATAAATGAAAATAATTGAAAATAATTATAAATAATTGAAAATAATTGAAAATAATTGACAATAATTTATAAATAATTGAAAATAATTGAAAATAATTGAAAATAATTGAAAATAATTGAAAATAATTGAAAATAATTGAAAATAATTGAAAATAATTGAAAATAATTGAAAATAATTGAAAAAAATTGAAAATAATTGAAAAAAATTGAAAATAATTGAAAATAATTGAAAATAATTGAAAATAATTATAATAATTGAAAATAATTAATAAATAATTGAAAATAATTGAAAATAATTGAAAATAATTGAAAATAATTTAAAATAATTGAAAATAATTATAAATAATTGAAAATAATTGAAAATAATTGACAATAATTTATAAATAAATGAAAATAATTTAAAATAATTGACAATAATTTATAAATAATTGAAAATAATTGAAAATAATTGAAAATAATTGAAAATAATTGAAAATAATTGAAGATAATTGAAATAATTGAAAATAATTATAAATAATTGAAAATAATTAATAAATAATTGAAAATAATTGAAAATAATTGACAATAATTTATAAATAATTGAAAATAATTGAAAATAATTGAAAATAATTATAAATAATTGAAAATAATTGAAAATAATTTAAAATAATAGAAAATAATTATAAATAATTGAAAATAATTGAAAATAATTGACAATAATTTATAAATAATTGAAAATAATTGAAAATAATTGAAAATAATTGAAAATAATTGAAAATAATTGAAAATAATTTAAAATAATTGAAAATAATAGAAAATAATTGAAAATAATTGACAATAATTGATAAATAATTGAAAATAATTGAAAATAACTGAAAATAATTGAAAATAATGGAAAATAATTGAAAATAATTGAAAATAATTGAAAATAATTGAAAATAAATGAAAATAATTGAAAATAATTATATATAATTGAAAATAATTGAAAATAATTGACAATAATTTATAAATAATTGAAAATAATTGAAAATAATTGAAAATAATTGAAAATAATTGAAAATAATTGAAAATAATTGAAAATAATTATAAATAATTGAAAATAATTGAAAATAATTGACAATAATTTATAAATAATTGAAAATAATTGAAAATAATTGAAAATAATTGAAAATAATTGAAAATAATTGAAAATAATTGAAAATAATTGAAAATAATAGAAAATAATTGAAAATAATTGAAAATAAATGAAAATAATTGAAAATAATTATAAATAATTGAAAATAATTGAAAATAATTGACAATAATTTATAAATAATTGAAAATAATTGAAAATAATTGAAAATAATTGAAAATAATTGAAAATAATTGAAAATAATTGAAAATAATTGAAAATAATTGAAAATAATTATAATAATTGAAAATAATTAATAAATAATTGAAAATAATTGAAAATAATTGAAAATAATTGAAAATAATTGAAAATAATTAAAAATAATTGAAAATAATTGAAAATAATTGAAAATAATTGAAAATAATTGAAAATAATTGAAAAAAATTGAAAATAATTGAAAAAAATTGAAAATAATTGAATATAATTGAAAATAATTGTAAATAATTGAAAATAATTGATAATAATTTAAAATAATTGAAAATAATTATAAATAATTGAAAATAATTGAAAATAATTGAAAAAAATTGAAAATAATTGAAAAAAATTGAAAATAATTGAAAATAATTATAATAATTGAAAATAATTAATAAATAATTGAAAATAATTGAAAATAATTGAAAATAATTGAAAAAAATTGAAAATAATTGAAAATAATTGAAAATAATTATAATAATTGAAAATAATTAATAAATAATTGAAAATAATTGAAAATAATTGAAAATAATTGAAAATAATTTAAATAATTGAAAATAATTGAAAATAATTGAAAATAATTGAAAATAATTGAAAATAATTGACAATAATTGATAAATAATTGAAAATAATTGAAAATAACTGAAAATAATTGAAAATAATTGAAAATAATTTAAAATAATTGAAAATAATTATAAATAATTGAAAATAATTGAAAATAATTGACAATAATTTATAAATAATTGAAAATAATTGAGAATAATTGAAAATAATTGAAAATAATTGAAAATAATTGAAAATAAATGAAAATAATTGAAAATAATTATAAATAATTGAAAATAATTGAAAATAATTGACAATAATTTATAAATAATTGAAAATAATTGAAAATAATTGAAAATAATTGAAAATAATTGAAATAATTGAAAATAATTGAAAATAATTGAAAATAATTGAAAATAATTGAAAAAAATTGAAAATAATTGAAAAAAATTGAAAATAATTGAAAATAATTGAAAATAATTGAAAATAATTATAATAATTGAAAATAATTAATAAATAATTGAAAATAATTGAAAATAATTGAAAATAATTGAAAATAATTTAAAATAATTGAAAATAATTATAAATAATTGAAAATAATTGAAAATAATTGACAATAATTTATAAATAATTGAAAATAATTTAAAATAATTGACAATAATTTATAAATAATTGAAAATAATTGAAAATAATTGAAAATAATTGAAAATAATTGAAAATAATTGAAGATAATTGAAAATAATTGAAAATAATTATAAATAATTGAAAATAATTAATAAATAATTGAAAATAATTGAAAATAATTGACAATAATTTATAAATAATTGAAAATAATTGAAAATAATTGAAAATAATTATAAATAATTGAAAATAATTGAAAATAATTTAAAATAATAGAAAATAATTATAAATAATTGAAAATAATTGAAAATAATTGACAATAATTTATAAATAATTGAAAATAATTGAAAATAATTGAAAATAATTGAAAATAATTGAAAATAATTGAAAATAATAGAAAATAATTGAAAATAATTGACAATAATTGATAAATAATTGAAAATAATTGAAAATAACTGAAAATAATTGAAAATAATGGAAAATAATTGAAAATAATTGAAAATAATTGAAAATAATTGAGAATAAATGAAAATAATTGAAAATAATTATAAATAATTGAAAATAATTGAAAATAATTGACAATAATTTATAAATAATTGAAAATAATTGAAAATAATTGAAAATAATTGAAAATAATTATAAATAATTGAAAATAATTGAAAATAATTGACAATAATTTATAAATAATTGAAAATAATTGAAAATAATTGAAAATAATTGAAAATAATTGAAAATAATTGAAAATAATTGAAAATAATTGAAAATAATAGAAAATAATTGAAAATAATTGAAAATAAATGAAAATAATTGAAAATAATTATAAATAATTGAAAATAATTGAAAATAATTGACAATAATTTATAAATAATTGAAAATAATTGAAAATAATTGAAAATAATTGAAAATAATTGAAAATAATTGAAAAAAATTGAAAATAATTGAAAAAAATTGAAAATAATTGAAAATAATTATAATAATTGAAAATAATTAATAAATAATTGAAAATAATTGAAAATAATTGAAAATAATTGAAAAAAATTGAAAATAATTGAAAATAATTGAAAATAATTGAAAATAATAATAAATAATTGAAAATAATTATAAATAATTGAAAATAATTGAAAATAATTATAAATATTTGAAAATAATTAATAAATAATTGAAAAAAATTGAAAATAATTGAAAATAATTGAAAATAATTGAAAATAATTAAAAATAATTGAAAATAATTGAAAATAATTGAAAATAATTGAAAATAATTGAAAATAATTGAAAATAATTGACAATAATTGAAAATAATTGAAAATAATTGAAAATAATAATAAATAATTGAAAATAATTATAAATAATTGAAAATAATTGAAAATAATTATAAATATTTGAAAATAATTAATAAATAATTGAAAAAAATTGAAAATAATTGAAAATAATTGAAAATAATTGAAAATAATTGAAAATAATTAAAAATAATTGAAAATAATTGAAAATAATTGAAAATAATTGAAAATAATTGAAAATAATTGAAAATAATTGAAAAAAATTGAAAATAATTGAAAATAATTGAAAATAATTGTAAATAATTGAAAATAATTGATAATAATTTAAAATAATTGAAAATAATTATAAATAATTGAAAATAATTGAAAATAATTGAAAATAATTGACAATAATTTATAAATAATTGAAAATAATTGAAAATAATTGAAAATAATTGAAAATAATTATAAATAATTGAAAATAATTAATAAATAATTGAAAATAATTGAAAATAATTGACAATAATTTATAAATAATTGAAAATAATTGAAAATAATTGAAAATAATTATAAATAATTGAAAATAATTGAAAATAATTTAAAATAATAGAAAATAATTATAAATAATTGAAAATAATTGAAAATAATTGACAATAATTTATAAATAATTGAAAATAATTGAAAATAATTGAAAATAATTGAAAATAATTGAAAATAATTGAAAATAATAGAAAATAATTGAAAATAATTGACAATAATTGATAAATAATTGAAAATAATTGAAAATAACTGAAAATAATTGAAAATAATGGAAAATAATTGAAAATAATTGAAAATAATTGAAAATAATTGAAAATAAATGAAAATAATTGAAAATAATTATAAATAATTGAAAATAATTGAAAATAATTGAAAATAATTGAAAATAATTGAAAATAATTGAAAATAATTGAAAATAATTGAAAATAATTATAAATAATTGAAAATAATTGAAAATAATTGACAATAATTTATAAATAATTGAAAATAATTGAAAATAATTGAAAATAATTGAAAATAATTGAAAATAATTGAAAATAATTGAAAATAATTGAAAATAATTGAAAATAATAGAAAATAATTGAAAATAATTGAAAATAAATGAAAATAATTGAAAATAATTATAAATAATTGAAAATAATTGAAAATAATTGACAATAATTTATAAATAATTGAAAATAATTGAAAATAATTGAAAATAATTGAAAATAATTGAAAATAATTGAAAAAAATTGAAAATAATTGAAAAAAATTGAAAATAATTGAAAATAATTATAATAATTGAAAATAATTAATAAATAATTGAAAATAATTGAAAATAATTTAAAATAATTGAAAAAAATTGAAAATAATTGAAAATAATTGAAAATAATTGAAAATAATTATAATAATTGAAAATAATTAATAAATAATTGAAAATAATTGAAAATAATTGAAAATAATTTAAAATAATTGAAAATAATTATAAATAATTGAAAATAATTGAAAATAATTGACAATAATTTATAAATAATTGAAAATAATTGAAAATAATTGACAATAATTTATAAATAATTGAAAATAATTGAAAATAATTGAAAATAATTGAAAATAATTGAAAATAATTGAAGATAATTGAAAATAATTGAAAATAATTATAAATAATTGAAAATAATTAATAAATAATTGAAAATAATTGAAAATAATTGAATATAATTGAAAATAATTGAAAATAATTGAAAATAATTGAAAATAATTTAATATAATTGAAAATAATTGAAAATAATTGAAAATAATTGAAAATAATTGAAAATAATTGAAAATAATTGAAAATAATTGAAAATAATTGAAAATAATTGAAAATAATTGAAAATAATTGAAAATAATTGAAAATAATTGAAAATAATTGAAAATAATTGACAATAATTGAAAATAATTGAAAATAATTGAAAATAATTGACAATAATTGAAAATAATTGAAAATAATTGAAAATAATAATAAATAATTGAAAATAATTATAAATAATTGAAAATAATTGAAAATAATTATATATATTTGAAAATAATTAATAAATAATTGAAAAAAATTGAAAATAATTGAAAATAATTGAAAATAATTGAAAATAATTAAAAATAATTGAAAATAATTGAAAATAATTGAAAATAATTGAAAATAATTGAAAATAATTGAAAATAATTGACAATAATTGAAAATAATTGAAAATAATTGAAAATAATAATAAATAATTGAAAATAATTATAAATAATTGAAAATAATTGAAAATAATTATAAATATTTGAAAATAATTAATAAATAATTGAAAAAAATTGAAAATAATTGAAAATAATTGAAAATAATTGAAAATAATTAAAAATAATTGAAAATAATTGAAAATAATTGAAAATAATTGAAAATAATTGAAAATAATTGAAAAAAATTGAAAATAATTGAAAATAATTGAAAATAATTGTAAATAATTGAAAATAAATGATAATAATTTAAAATAATTGAAAATAAATATAAATAATTGAAAATAATTGAAAATAATTGAAAATAATTGACAATAATTTATAAATAATTGAAAATAATTGAAAATAATTGAAAATAATTGAAAATAATTGAAAATAATTGAAAATAATTATAAATAATTGAAAATAATTGAAAATAATTTAAAATAATAGAAAATAATTATAAATAATTGAAAATAATTGAAAATAATTGACAATAATTGAAAATAATTGAAAATGATTGAAAATAATTGAAAATAATTGAAAATAATTGAAAATAATTGAAAATAATTGAAAATAATTGACAATAATTGAAAATAATTGAAAATAACTGAAAATAATTGAAAATAATTGAAAATAATTTAAAATAATTGAAAATAATTATAAATAATTGAAAATAATTGAAAATAATTGACAATAATTTATAAATAATTGAAAATAATTGAAAATAATTGAAAATAATTGAAAATAATTGAAAATAATTGAAAATAATTGAAAATAAATGAAAATAATTGAAAATAATTATAAATAATTGAAAATAATTGAAAATAATTGACAATAATTTATAAATAATTGAAAATAATTGAAAATAATTGAAAATAATTGAAAATAATTGAAAATAATTGAAAATAATTGAAAATAATTGAAAATAATTGAAAAAAATTGAAAATAATTGAAAAAAATTGAAAATAATTGAAAATAATTGAAAATAATTGAAAATAATTATAATAATTGAAAATAATTAATAAATAATTGAAAATAATTGAAAATAATTGAAAATAATTTAAAATAATTGAAAATAATTATAAATAATTGAAAATAATTGAAAATAATTGACAATAATTTATAAATAATTGAAAATAATTTAAAATAATTGACAATAATTTATAAATAATTGAAAATAATTGAAAATAATTGAAAATAATTGAAAATAATTGAAAATAATTGACAATAATTTATAAATAATTGAAAATAATTGAAAATAATTGAAAATAATTGAAAATAATTGAAAATAATTGAAAATAATAGAAAATAATTGAAAATAATTGACAATAATTGATAAATAATTGAAAATAATTGAAAATAATTGAAAATAATTGAAAATAATTGAAAATAATTGAAAATAATTGAAAATAATTATTAATAATTGACAATAATTTATAAATAATTGAAAATAATTGAAAATAATTGAAAATAATTGAAAATAATTGAAAATAATTGAAAATAATTGAAAATAATTGAAAATAATTGAAAATAATTGAAAAAAATTGAAAATAATTGAAAAAAATTGAAAATAATTGAAAATAATTGAAAATAATTGAAAATAATTATAATAATTGAAAATAATTAATAAATAATTGAAAATAATTGAAAATAATTGAAAATAATTGAAAATAATTTAAAATAATTGAAAATAATTATAAATAATTGAAAATAATTGAAAATAATTGACAATAATTTATAAATAATTGAAAATAATTTAAAATAATTGACAATAATTTATAAATAATTGAAAATAATTGAAAATAATTGAAAATAATTGAAAATAATTGAAAATAATTGAAGATAATTGAAAATAATTGAAAATAATTATAAATAATTGAAAATAATTAATAAATAATTGAAAATAATTGAAAATAATTGACAATAATTTATAAATAATTGAAAATAATTGAAAATAATTGAAAATAATTATAAATAATTGAAAATAATTGAAAATAATTTAAAATAATAGAAAATAATTATAAATAATTGAAAATAATTGAAAATAATTGACAATAATTTATAAATAATTGAAAATAATTGAAAATAATTGAAAATAATTGAAAATAATTGAAAATAATTGAAAATAATAGAAAATAATTGAAAATAATTGACAATAATTGATAATAATTGAAAATAATTGAAAATAACTGAAAATAATTGAAAATAATGGAAAATAATTGAAAATAATTGAAAATAATTGAAAATAATTGAAAATAAATGAAAATAATTGAAAATAATTATAAATAATTGAAAATAATTGAAAATAATTGACAATAATTTATAAATAATTGAAAATAATTGAAAATAATTGAAAATAATTGAAAATAATTGAAAATAATTGAAAATAATTGAAAATAATTATAAATAATTGAAAATAATTGAAAATAATTGACAATAATTTATAAATAATTGAAAATAATTGAAAATAATTGAAAATAATTGAAAATAATTGAAAATAATTGAAAATAATTGAAAATAATTGAAAATAATAGAAAATAATTGAAAATAATTGAAAATAAATGAAAATAATTGAAAATAATTATAAATAATTGAAAATAATTGAAAATAATTGACAATAATTTATAAATAATTGAAAATAATTGAAAATAATTGAAAATAATTGAAAATAATTGAAAATAATTGAAAAAAATTGAAAATAATTGAAAAAAATTGAAAATAATTGAAAATAATTATAATAATTGAAAATAATTAATAAATAATTGAAAATAATTGAAAATAATTGAAAATAATTGAAAAAAATTGAAAATAATTGAAAATAATTGAAAATAATTGAAAATAATTAATAAATAATTGAAAATAATTGAAAATAATTGAAAATAATTTAAAATAATTGAAAATAATTATAAATAATTGAAAATAATTGAAAATAATTGACAATAATTTATAAATAATTGAAAATAATTGAAAATAATTGACAATAATTTATAAATAATTGAAAATAATTGAAAATAATTGAAAATAATTGAAAATAATTGAAAATAATTGAAGATAATTGAAAATAATTGAAAATAATTATAAATAATTGAAAATAATTAATAAATAATTGAAAATAATTGAAAATAATTGAATATAATTGAAAATAATTGAAAATAATTGAAAATAATTGAAAATAATTTAATATAATTGAAAATAATTGAAAATAATTGAAAATAATTGAAAATAATTGAAAATAATTGAAAATAATTGAAAATAATTGAAAATAATTGAAAATAATTGAAAATAATTGAAAATAATTGAAAATAATTGAAAATAATTGAAAATAATTGAAAATAATTGACAATAATTGAAAATAATTGAAAATAATTGAAAATAATTGACAATAATTGAAAATAATTGAAAATAATTGAAAATAATAATAAATAATTGAAAATAATTATAAATAATTGAAAATAATTGAAAATAATTATAAATATTTGAAAATAATTAATAAATAATTGAAAAAAATTGAAAATAATTGAAAATAATTGAAAATAATTGAAAATAATTAAAAATAATTGAAAATAATTGAAAATAATTGAAAATAATTGAAAATAATTGAAAATAATTGAAAATAATTGAAAAAAATTGAAAATAATTGAAAATAATTGAAAATAATTGTAAATAATTGAAAATAATTGATAATAATTTAAAATAATTGAAAATAATTATAAATAATTGAAAATAATTGAAAATAATTGAAAATAATTGACAATAATTTATAAATAATTGAAAATAATTGAAAATAATTGAAAATAATTGAAAATAATTATAAATAATTGAAAATAATTGAAAATAATTTAAAATAATAGAAAATAATTATAAATAATTGAAAATAATTGAAAATAATTGACAATAATTGAAAATAATTGAAAATGATTGAAAATAATTGAAAATAATTGAAAATAATTGAAAATAATTGAAAATAATTGAAAATAATTGAAAATAATTGACAATAATTGAAAATAATTGAAAATAACTGAAAATAATTGAAAATAATTGAAAATAATTTAAAATAATTGAAAATAATTATAAATAATTGAAAATAATTGAAAATAATTGACAATAATTTATAAATAATTGAAAATAATTGAAAATAATTGAAAATAATTGAAAATAATTGAAAATAATTGAAAATAATTGAAAATAATTGAAAATAAATGAAAATAATTGAAAATAATTATAAATAATTGAAAATAATTGAAAATAATTGACAATAATTTATAAATAATTGAAAATAATTGAAAATAATTGAAAATAATTGAAAATAATTGAAAATAATTGAAAATAATTGAAAATAATTGAAAAAAATTGAAAATAATTGAAAAAAATTGAAAATAATTGAAAATAATTGAAAATAATTGAAAATAATTATAATAATTGAAAATAATTAATAAATAATTGAAAATAATTGAAAATAATTGAAAATAATTGAAAATAATTGAAAATAATTGAAAATAATTATAAATAATTGAAAATAATTGAAAATAATTGACAATAATTTATAAATAATTGAAAATAATTTAAAATAATTGACAATAATTTATAAATAATTGAAAATAATTGAAAATAATTGAAAATAATTGAAAATAATTGAAAATAATTGACAATAATTTATAAATAATTGAAAATAATTGAAAATAATTGAAAATAATTGAAAATAATTGAAAATAATTGAAAATAATAGAAAATAATTGAAAATAATTGACAATAATTGATAAATAATTGAAAATAATTGAAAATAATTGAAAATAATTGAAAATAATTGAAAATAATTGATAATAATTTAAAATAATTGAAAATAATTATAAATAATTGAAAATAATTGAAAATAATTGAAAATAATTGACAATAATTTATAAATAATTGAAAATAATTGAAAATAATTGAAAATAATTGAAAATAATTGAAAATAATTTAAAATAATAGAAAATAATTATAAATAATTGAAAATAATTGAAAATAATTGACAATAATTTATAAATAATTGAAAATAATTGAAAATAATTGAAAATAATTGAAAATAATTGAAAATAATTGAAAATAATTAAAAATAATTGAAAATAATTGAAAATAATTGACAATAATTGATAAATAATTGAAAATAATTGAAAATAACTGAAAATAATTGAAAATAATTGAAAATAATTGAAAATAATTGAAAATAATTTAAAATAATTGAAAATAATTATAAATAATTGAAAATAATTGAAAATAATTGACAATAATTTATAAATAATTGAAAATAATTGAAAATAATTGAAAATAATTTAAAATAATTGAAAATAATTATAAATAATTGACAATAATTTATAAATAATTGAAAATAATTGAAAATAATTGAAAATAATTGAAAATAATTGAAAATAATTGAAAATAATTGAAAATAATTGAAAATAATTGAAAATAATTGAAAATAATTGAAAATAATTGAAAAAAATTGAAAATAATTGAAAAAAATTGAAAATAATTGAAAATAATTGAAAATAATTGAAAATAATTATAATAATTGAAAATAATTAATAAATAATTGAAAATAATTGAAAATAATTGAAAATAATTGAAAATAATTGAAAATAATAGAAAATAATTGAAAATAATTGACAATAATTGATAAATAATTGAAAATAATTGAAAATAATTGAAAATAATTGAAAATAATTGAAAATAATTGAAAATAATTGAAAATAATTATAAATAATTGACAATAATTTATAAATAATTGAAAATAATTGAAAATAATTGAAAATAATTGAAAATAATTGAAAATAATTGAAAATAATTGAAAATAATTGAAAATAATTGAAAATAATTGAAAAAAATTGAAAATAATTGAAAAAAATTGAAAATAATTGAAAATAATTGAAAATAATTGAAAATAATTATAATAATTGAAAATAATTAATAAATAATTGAAAATAATTGAAAATAATTGAAAATAATTGAAAATAATTTAAAATAATTGAAAATAATTATAAATAATTGAAAATAATTGAAAATAATTGACAATAATTTATAAATAATTGAAAATAATTTAAAATAATTGACAATAATTTATAAATAATTGAAAATAATTGAAAATAATTGAAAATAATTGAAAATAATTGAAAATAATTGAAGATAATTGAAAATAATTGAAAATAATTATAAATAATTGAAAATAATTAATAAATAATTGAAAATAATTGAAAATAATTGACAATAATTTATAAATAATTGAAAATAATTGAAAATAATTGAAAATAATTATAAATAATTGAAAATAATTGAAAATAATTTAAAATAATAGAAAATAATTATAAATAATTGAAAATAATTGAAAATAATTGACAATAATTTATAAATAATTGAAAATAATTGAAAATAATTGAAAATAATTGAAAATAATTGAAAATAATTGAAAATAATAGAAAATAATTGAAAATAATTGACAATAATTGATAAATAATTGAAAATAATTGAAAATAACTGAAAATAATTGAAAATAATGGAAAATAATTGAAAATAATTGAAAATAATTGAAAATAATTGAAAATAAATGAAAATAATTGAAAATAATTATAAATAATTGAAAATAATTGAAAATAATTGACAATAATTTATAAATAATTGAAAATAATTGAAAATAATTGAAAATAATTGAAAATAATTGAAAATAATTGAAAATAATTGAAAATAATTATAAATAATTGAAAATAATTGAAAATAATTGACAATAATTTATAAATAATTGAAAATAATTGAAAATAATTGAAAATAATTGAAAATAATTGAAAATAATTGAAAATAATTGAAAATAATTGAAAATAATAGAAAATAATTGAAAATAATTGAAAATAAATGAAAATAATTGAAAATAATTATAAATAATTGAAAATAATTGAAAATAATTGACAATAATTTATAAATAATTGAAAATAATTGAAAATAATTGAAAATAATTGAAAATAATTGAAAATAATTGAAAAAAATTGAAAATAATTGAAAAAAATTGAAAATAATTGAAAATAATTATAATAATTGAAAATAATTAATAAATAATTGAAAATAATTGAAAATAATTGAAAATAATTGAAAAAAATTGAAAATAATTGAAAATAATTGAAAATAATTGAAAATAATTAATAAATAATTGAAAATAATTGAAAATAATTGAAAATAATTTAAAATAATTGAAAATAATTATAAATAATTGAAAATAATTGAAAATAATTGACAATAATTTATAAATAATTGAAAATAATTGAAAATAATTGACAATAATTTATAAATAATTGAAAATAATTGAAAATAATTGAAAATAATTGAAAATAATTGAAAATAATTGAAGATAATTGAAAATAATTGAAAATAATTATAAATAATTGAAAATAATTAATAAATAATTGAAAATAATTGAAAATAATTGAATATAATTGATAATAATTGAAAATAATTGAAAATAATTGAAAATAATTTAATATAATTGAAAATAATTGAAAATAATTGAAAATAATTGAAAATAATTGAAAATAATTGAAAATAATTGAAAATAATTGAAAATAATTGAAAATAATTGAAAATAATTGAAAATAATTGAAAATAATTGAAAATAATTGAAAATAATTGAAAATAATTGACAATAATTGAAAATAATTGAAAATAATTGAAAATAATTGACAATAATTGAAAATAATTGAAAATAATTGAAAATAATTGAAAATAATAATAAATAATTGAAAATAATTATAAATAATTGAAAATAATTATAAATATTTGAAAATAATTAATAAATAATTGAAAAAAATTGAAAATAATTGAAAATAATTGAAAATAATTGAAAATAATTAAAAATAATTGAAAATAATTGAAAATAATTGAAAATAATTGAAAATAATTGAAAATAATTGAAAATAATTGAAAAAAATTGAAAATAATTGAAAATAATTGAAAATAATTGTAAATAATTGAAAATAATTGATAATAATTTAAAATAATTGAAAATAATTATAAATAATTGAAAATAATTGAAAATAATTGAAAATAATTGACAATAATTTATAAATAATTGAAAATAATTGAAAATAATTGAAAATAATTATAAATAATTGAAAATAATTGAAAATAATTTAAAATAATAGAAAATAATTATAAATAATTGAAAATAATTGAAAATAATTGACAATAATTGAAAATAATTGAAAATGATTGAAAATAATTGAAAATAATTGAAAATAATTGAAAATAATTGAAAATAATTGAAAATAATTGAAAATAATTGACAATAATTGAAAATAATTGAAAATAACTGAAAATAATTGAAAATAATTGAAAATAATTGAAAATAATTATAAATAATTGAAAATAATTGAAAATAATTGACAATAATTTATAAATAATTGAAAATAATTGAAAATAATTGAAAATAATTGAAAATAATTGAAAATAATTGAAAATAATTGAAAATAATTGAAAATAAATGAAAATAATTGAAAATAATTATAAATAATTGAAAATAATTGAAAATAATTGACAATAATTTATAAATAATTGAAAATAATTGAAAATAATTGAAAATAATTGAAAATAATTGAAAATAATTGAAAATAATTGAAAATAATTGAAAAAAATTGAAAATAATTGAAAAAAATTGAAAATAATTGAAAATAATTGAAAATAATTGAAAATAATTATAATAATTGAAAATAATTAATAAATAATTGAAAATAATTGAAAATAATTGAAAATAATTGAAAATAATTTAAAATAATTGAAAATAATTATAAATAATTGAAAATAATTGAAAATAATTGACAATAATTTATAAATAATTGAAAATAATTTAAAATAATTGACAATAATTTATAAATAATTGAAAATAATTGAAAATAATTGAAAATAATTGAAAATAATTGAAAATAATTGACAATAATTTATAAATAATTGAAAATAATTGAAAATAATTGAAAATAATTGAAAATAATTGAAAATAATTGAAAATAATAGAAAATAATTGAAAATAATTGACAATAATTGATAAATAATTGAAAATAATTGAAAATAATTGAAAATAATTGAAAATAATTGAAAATAATTGATAATAATTTAAAATAATTGAAAATAATTATAAATAATTGAAAATAATTGAAAATAATTGAAAATAATTGACAATAATTTATAAATAATTGAAAATAATTGAAAATAATTGAAAATAATTGAAAATAATTGAAAATAATTTAAAATAATAGAAAATAATTATAAATAATTGAAAATAATTGAAAATAATTGACAATAATTTATAAATAATTGAAAATAATTGAAAATAATTGAAAATAATTGAAAATAATTGAAAATAATTGAAAATAATTAAAAATAATTGAAAATAATTGAAAATAATTGACAATAATTGATAAATAATTGAAAATAATTGAAAATAACTGAAAATAATTGAAAATAATTGAAAATAATTGAAAATAATTGAAAA
This sequence comes from Andrena bucephala, assembly GCA_947577245.1. Classification (NCBI taxonomy): domain Eukaryota; kingdom Metazoa; phylum Arthropoda; class Insecta; order Hymenoptera; family Andrenidae; genus Andrena; species Andrena bucephala. The sequence goes on along the minus strand of OX387716.1, from coordinate 30,918,954 downwards.
TAATTTAAAATAATTGAAAATAATTATAAATAATTGAAAATAATTGAAAATAATTGACAATAATTTATAAATAATTGAAAATAATTGAAAATAATTGAAAATAATTTAAAATAATTGAAAATAATTATAAATAATTGAAAATAATTGAAAATAATTGACAATAATTTATAAATAATTGAAAATAATTGAAAATAATTGAAAATAATTGAAAATAATTGAAAATAATTGAAAATAATTGAAAATAATTGAAAATAATTGAAAATAATTGAAAATAAATGAAAATAATTGAAAATAATTATAAATAATTGAAAATAATTGAAAATAATTGACAATAATTTATAAATAATTGAAAATAATTGAAAATAATTGAAAATAATTGAAAATAATTGAAAATAATTGAAAATAATTGAAAATAATTGAAAATAATTATAATAATTGAAAATAATTAATAAATAATTGAAAATAATTGATAATAATTTAAAATAATTGAAAATAATTATAAATAATTGAAAATAATTGAAAATAATTGAAAATAATTGACAATAATTTATAAATAATTGAAAATAATTGAAAATAATTGAAAATAATTGAAAATAATTATAAATAACTGAAAATAATTGAAAATAATTTAAAATAATAGAAAATAATTATAAATAATTGAAAATAATTGAAAATAATTGACAATAATTTATAAATAATTGAAAATAATTGAAAATAATTGAAAATAATTGAAAATAATTGAAAATAATTGAAAATAATTGAAAATAATTGAAAATAATTGAAAATAATTGAAAATAATTGAAAATAATTGACAATAATTGATAAATAATTGAAAATAATTGAAAATAATTGAAAATAATTGAAAATAATTGAAAATAATTTAAAATAATTGAAAATAATTATAAATAATTGAAAATAATTGAAAATAATTGACAATAATTTATAAATAATTGAAAATAATTTAAAATAATTGACAATAATTTATAAATAATTGAAAATAATTGAAAATAATTGAAAATAATTGAAAATAATTGACAATAATTTATAAATAATTGAAAATAATTGAAAATAATTGAAAATAATTGAAAATAATTGAAAATAATTGAAAATAATTGAAAATAATTGAAAATAATAGAAAATAATTGAAAATAATTGACAATAATTGATAAATAATTGAAAATAATTGAAAATAATTGAAAATAATTGAAAATAATTGAAAATAATTGATAATAATTTAAAATAATTGAAAATAATTATAAATAATTGAAAATAATTGAAAATAATTGAAAATAATTGACAATAATTTATAAATAATTGAAAATAATTGAAAATAATTGAAAATAAATGAAAATAATTGAAAATAATTATAAATAATTGAAAATAATTGAAAATAATTGACAATAATTTATAAATAATTGAAAATAATTGAAAATAATTGAAAATAATTGAAAATAATTGAAAATAATTGAAAATAATTGAAAATAATTGAAAAAAATTGAAAATAATTGAAAAAAATTGAAAATAATTGAAAATAATTGAAAATAATTGAAAATAATTATAATAATTGAAAATAATTAATAAATAATTGAAAATAATTGAAAATAATTGAAAATAATTGAAAATAATTTAAAATAATTGAAAATAATTATAAATAATTGAAAATAATTGAAAATAATTGACAATAATTTATAAATAATTGAAAATAATTTAAAATAATTGACAATAATTTATAAATAATTGAAAATAATTGAAAATAATTGAAAATAATTGAAAATAATTGAAAATAATTGAAGATAATTGAAAATAATTGAAAATAATTATAAATAATTGAAAATAATTAATAAATAATTGAAAATAATTGAAAATAATTGACAATAATTTATAAATAATTGAAAATAATTGAAAATAATTGAAAATAATTATAAATAATTGAAAATAATTGAAAATAATTTAAAATAATAGAAAATAATTATAAATAATTGAAAATAATTGAAAATAATTGACAATAATTTATAAATAATTGAAAATAATTGAAAATAATTGAAAATAATTGAAAATAATTGAAAATAATTGAAAATAATAGAAAATAATTGAAAATAATTGACAATAATTGATAAATAATTGAAAATAATTGAAAATAACTGAAAATAATTGAAAATAATGGAAAATAATTGAAAATAATTGAAAATAATTGAAAATAAATGAAAATAATTGAAAATAATTATAAATAATTGAAAATAATTGAAAATAATTGACAATAATTTATAAATAATTGAAAATAATTGAAAATAATTGAAAATAATTGAAAATAATTGAAAATAATTGAAAATAATTATAAATAATTGAAAATAATTGAAAATAATTGACAATAATTTATAAATAATTGAAAATAATTGAAAATAATTGAAAATAATTGAAAATAATTGAAAATAATTGAAAATAATTGAAAATAATTGAAAATAATAGAAAATAATTGAAAATAATTGAAAATAAATGAAAATAATTGAAAATAATTATAAATAATTGAAAATAATTGAAAATAATTGACAATAATTTATAAATAATTGAAAATAATTGAAAATAATTGAAAATAATTGAAAATAATTGAAAATAATTGAAAAAAATTGAAAATAATTGAAAAAAATTGAAAATAATTGAAAATAATTATAATAATTGAAAATAATTAATAAATAATTGAAAATAATTGAAAATAATTGAAAATAATTGAAAAAAATTGAAAATAATTGAAAATAATTGAAAATAATTGAAAATAATTATAATAATTGAAAATAATTAATAAATAATTGAAAATAATTGAAAATAATTGAAAATAATTTAAAATAATTGAAAATAATTGAAAATAATTGACAATAATTTATAAATAATTGAAAATAATTGAAAATAATTGAAAATAATTGAAAATAATTGAAAATAATTGAAAATAATTGAAAATAATTGAAGATAATTGAAAATAATTGAAAATAATTATAAATAATTGAAAATAATTAATAAATAATTGAAAATAATTGAAAATAATTGAATATAATTGAAAATAATTGAAAATAATTGAAAATAATTGAAAATAATTTAATATAATTGAAAATAATTGAAAATAATTGAAAATAATTGAAAATAATTGAAAATAATTGAAAATAATTGAAAATAATTGAAAATAATTGAAAATAATTGAAAATAATTGAAAATAATTGAAAATAATTGAAAATAATTGAAAATAATTGAAAATAATTGAAAATAATTGACAATAATTGAAAATAATTGAAAATAATTGAAAATAATTGACAATAATTGAAAATAATTGAAAATAATTGAAAATAATAATAAATAATTGAAAATAATTATAAATAATTGAAAATAATTGAAAATAATTATAAATATATGAAAATAATTAATAAATAATTGAAAAAAATTGAAAATAATTGAAAATAATTGAAAATAATTGAAAATAATTAAAAATAATTGAAAATAATTGAAAATAATTGAAAATAATTGAAAATAATTGAAAATAATTGAAAATAATTGAAAATAATTGAAAATAATTGAAAATAATTGAAAAAAATTGAAAATAATTGAAAATAATTGAAAATAATTGTAAATAATTGAAAATAATTGATAATAATTTAAAATAATTGAAAATAATTATAAATAATTGAAAATAATTGAAAATAATTGAAAATAATTGACAATAATTTATAAATAATTGAAAATAATTGAAAATAATTGAAAATAATTGAAAATAATTATAAATAATTGAAAATAATTGAAAATAATTTAAAATAATAGAAAATAATTATAAATAATTGAAAATAATTGAAAATAATTGACAATAATTGAAAATAATTGAAAATGATTGAAAATAATTGAAAATAATTGAAAATAATTGAAAATAATTGAAAATAATTGAAAATAATTGAAAATAATTGACAATAATTGAAAATAATTGAAAATAACTGAAAATAATTGAAAATAATTGAAAATAATTTAAAATAATTTAAAATAATTATAAATAATTGAAAATAATTGAAAATAATTGACAATAATTTATAAATAATTGAAAATAATTGAAAATAATTGAAAATAATTGAAAATAATTGAAAATAATTGAAAATAATTGAAAATAATTGAAAATAAATGAAAATAATTGAAAATAATTATAAATAATTGAAAATAATTGAAAATAATTGACAATAATTTATAAATAATTGAAAATAATTGAAAATAATTGAAAATAATTGAAAATAATTGAAAATAATTGAAAATAATTGAAAATAATTGAAAAAAATTGAAAATAATTGAAAAAAATTGAAAATAATTGAAAATAATTATAATAATTGAAAATAATTATAATAATTGAAAATAATTAATAAATAATTGAAAATAATTGAAAATAATTGAAAATAATTGAAAATAATTTAAAATAATTGAAAATAATTATAAATAATTGAAAATAATTGAAAATAATTGACAATAATTTATAAATAATTGAAAATAATTTAAAATAATTGACAATAATTTATAAATAATTGAAAATAATTGAAAATAATTGAAAATAATTGAAAATAATTGAAAATAATTGAAAATAATTGACAATAATTGATAAATAATTGAAAATAATTGAAAATAATTGAAAATAATTGAAAATAATTGAAAATAATTGATAATAATTTAAAATAATTGAAAATAATTATAAATAATTGAAAATAATTGAAAATAATTGAAAATAATTGACAATAATTTATAAATAATTGAAAATAATTGAAAATAATTGAAAATAATTGAAAATAATTGAAAATAATTCAAAATAATAGAAAATAATTATAAATAATTGAAAATAATTGAAAATAATTGACAATAATTTATAAATAATTGAAAATAATTGAAAATAATTGAAAATAATTGAAAATAATTGAAAATAATTAAAAATAATTGAAAATAATTGAAAATAATTGACAATAATTGATAAATAATTGAAAATAATTGAAAATAACTGAAAATAATTGAAAATAATTGAAAATAATTGAAAATAATTGAAAATAATTTAAAATAATTGAAAATAATTATAAATAATTGAAAATAATTGAAAATAATTGACAATAATTTATAAATAATTGAAAATAATTGAAAATAATTGAAAATAATTTAAAATAATTGAAAATAATTATAAATAATTGAAAATAATTGAAAATAATTGACAATAATTTATAAATAATTGAAAATAATTGAAAATAATTGAAAATAATTGAAAATAATTGAAAATAATTGAAAATAATTGAAAATAATTGAAAATAATTGAAAATAAATGAAAATAATTGAAAATAATTATAAATAATTGAAAATAATTGAAAATAATTGACAATAATTTATAAATAATTGAAAATAATTGAAAATAATTGAAAATAATTGAAAATAATTGAAAATAATTGAAAATAATTGAAAATAATTGAAAAAAATTGAAAATAATTGAAAAAAATTGAAAATAATTGAAAATAATTGAAAATAATTGAAAATAATTATAATAATTGAAAATAATTAATAAATAATTGAAAATAATTGAAAATAATTGAAAATAATTGAAAATAATTTAAAATAATTGAAAATAATTATAAATAATTGAAAATAATTGAAAATAATTGACAATAATTTATAAATAATTGAAAATAATTGAAGATAATTGAAAATAATTGAAAATAATTGAAAATAATTATAAATAATTGAAAATAATTGAAAATAATTGACAATAATTGAAAATAATTGACAATAATTGAAAATAATTGAAAATAACTGAAAATAAGTGAAAATAATTGAAAATAATTTAAAATAATTGAAAATAATTATAAATAATTGAAAATAATTGAAAATAATTGACAATAATTTATAAATAATTGAAAATAATTGAAAATAATTGAAAATAATTGAAAATAATTGAAAATAATTGAAAATAATTGAAAATAATTGAAAATTATTGAAAATAATTGAAAATAATGGAAAATAATTGACAATAATTGATAATAATTGAAAATAATTGAAAATAATTGACAATAATTGAAAATAATTGAAAATAATTGAAAATAATTATAAATAATTGAAAATAATTAATAAATAATTGAAAAAAATTGAAAATAATTGAAAATAATTGAAAATAATTGAAAATAATTGAAAATAATTGACAATAATTGATAAATAATTGAAAATAATTGAAAATAATTGAAAATAATTGAAAATAATTGAAAATAATTGAAAATAATTGTAAATAATTAAAAATAATTGAAAATAATTGAAAATAATTATAAATAATTGAATATAATTGACAATAATTTATAAATAATTGAAAATAATTGAAAATAATTGAAAATAATTGAAAATAATTGAAAATAATTGAAAATAATTGAAAATAATTGAAAATAATTGAAAATAATTGAAAATAATTGAAAATAATTGAAAAAATTGAAAATAATTGAAAATAATTGAAAATAATTGAAAATAATTGTAAATAATTGAAAATAATTGATAATAATTTAAAATAATTGAAAATAATTATAAATAATTGAAAATAATTGAAAATAATTGAAAATAATTGACAATAATTTATAAATAATTGAAAATAATTGAAAATAATTGAAAATAATTGAAAATAATTATAAATAACTGAAAATAATTGAAAATAATTGAAAATAATAGAAAATAATTATAAATAATTGAAAATAATTGAAAATAATTGACAATAATTTATAAATAATTGAAAATAATTGAAAATAATTGAAAATAATTGAAAATAATTGAAAATAATTGAAAATAAATGAAAATAATTGAAAATAATTGAAAATAATTGAAAATAATTGACAATAATTGATAAATAATTGAAAATAATTGAAAATAATTGAAAATAATTGAAAATAATTGAAAATAATTGAAAATAATTGAAAATAATTGAAAATAATTGAAAATAATTTAAAATAATTGAAAATAATTATAAATAATTGAAAATAATTGAAAATAATTGACAATAATTTATAAATAATTGAAAATAATTTAAAATAATTGACAATAATTTATAAATAATTGACAATAATTTATAAATAATTGAAAATAATTGAAAATAATTGAAAATAATTGAAAATAATTGAAAATAATTGAAAATAATAGAAAATAATTGAAAATAATTGACAATAATTGATAAATAATTGAAAATAATTGAAAATAATTGAAAATAATTGAAAATAATTGAAAATAATTGATAATAATTTAAAATAATTGAAAATAATTATAAATAATTGAAAATAATTGAAAATAATTGAAAATAATTGACAATAATTTATAAATAATTGAAAATAATTGAAAATAATTGAAAATAAATGAAAATAATTGAAAATAATTATAAATAATTGAAAATAATTGAAAATAATTGACAATAATTTATAAATAATTGAAAATAATTGAAAATAATTGAAAATAATTGAAAATAATTGAAAATAATTGAAAATAATTGAAAATAATTGAAAATAATTGAAAATAATTGAAAAAAATTGAAAATAATTGAAAAAAATTGAAAATAATTGAAAAAAATTGAAAATAATTGAAAATAATTGAAAATAATTGAAAATAATTATAATAATTGAAAATAATTAATAAATAATTGAAAATAATTGAAAATAATTGAAAATAATTGAAAATAATTTAAAATAATTGAAAATAATTATAAATAATTGAAAATAATTGAAAATAATTGACAATAATTTATAAATAATTGAAAATAATTTAAAATAATTGACAATAATTTATAAATAATTGAAAATAATTGAAAATAATTGAAAATAATTGAAGATAATTGAAAATAATTGAAAATAATTATAAATAATTGAAAATAATTAATAAATAATTGAAAATAATTGAAAATAATTGACAATAATTTATAAATAATTGAAAATAATTGAAAATAATTGAAAATAATTATAAATAATTGAAAATAATTGAAAATAATTTAAAATAATAGAAAATAATTATAAATAATTGAAAATAATTGAAAATAATTGACAATAATTTATAAATAATTGAAAATAATTGAAAATAATTGAAAATAATTGAAAATAATTGAAAATAATTGAAAATAATAGAAAATAATTGAAAATAATTGACAATAATTGATAAATAATTGAAAATAATTGAAAATAACTGATAATAATTGAAAATAATGGAAAATAATTGAAAATAATTGAAAATAATTGAAAATAATTGAAAATAAATGAAAATAATTGAAAATAATTATAAATAATTGAAAATAATTGAAAATAATTGACAATAATTTATAAATAATTGAAAATAATTGAAAATAATTGAAAATAATTGAAAATAATTGAAAATAATTGAAAATAATTGAAAATAATTATAAATAATTGAAAATAATTGAAAATAATTGACAATAATTTATAAATAATTGAAAATAATTGAAAATAATTGAAAATAATTGAAAATAATTGAAAATAATTGAAAATAATTGAAAATAATTGAAAATAATAGAAAATAATTGAAAATAATTGAAAATAAATGAAAATAATTGAAAATAATTATAAATAATTGAAAATAATTGAAAATAATTGACAATAATTTATAAATAATTGAAAATAATTGAAAATAATTGAAAATAATTGAAAATAATTGAAAATAATTGAAAATAATTGAAAATAATTGAAAAAAATTGAAAATAATTGAAAAAAATTGAAAATAATTGAAAATAATTATAATAATTGAAAATAATTAATAAATAATTGAAAATAATTGAAAATAATTGAAAATAATTGAAAAAAATTGAAAATAATTGAAAATAATTGAAAATAATTGAAAATAATTATAATAATTGAAACTAATTAATAAATAATTGAAAATAATTGAAAATAATTGAAAATAATTTAAAATAATTGAAAATAATTTAAAATAATTGAAAATAATTATAAATAATTGAAAATAATTGAAAATAATTGACAATAATTTATAAATAATTGAAAATAATTGAAAATAATTGACAATAATTTATAAATAATTGAAAATAATTGAAAATAATTGAAAATAATTGAAAATAATTGAAAATAATTGAAAATAATTGAAAATAATTGAAGATAATTGAAAATAATTGAAAATAATTGAAAATAATTGAAAATAATTGAATATAATTGAAAATAATTGAAAATAATTGAAAATAATTGAAAATAATTGAAAATAATTTAATATAATTGAAAATAATTGAAAATAATTGAAAATAATTGAAAATAATTGAAAATAATTGAAAATAATTGAAAATAATTGAAAATAATTGAAAATAATTGAAAATAATTGAAAATAATTGAAAATAATTGAAAATAATTGAAAATAATTGAAAATAATTGAAAATAATTGAAAATAATTGACAATAATTGAAAATAATTGAAAATAATTGAAAATAATTGACAATAATTGAAAATAATTGAAAATAATTGAAAATAATAATAAATAATTGAAAATAATTATAAATAATTGAAAATAATTGAAAATAATTATAAATATTTGAAAATAATTAATAAATAATTGAAAAAAATTGAAAATAATTGAAAATAATTGAAAATAATTGAAAATAATTAAAAATAATTGAAAATAATTGAAAATAATTGAAAATAATTGAAAATAATTGAAAATAATTGAAAATAATTGAAAAAAATTGAAAATAATTGAAAATAATTGAAAATAATTGTAAATAATTGAAAATAATTGATAATAATTTAAAATAATTGAAAATAATTATAAATAATTGAAAATAATTGAAAATAATTGAAAATAATTGACAATAATTTATAAATAATTGAAAATAATTGAAAATAATTGAAAATAATTGAAAATAATTATAAATAATTGAAAATAATTGAAAATAATTTAAAATAATAGAAAATAATTATAAATAATTGAAAATAATTGAAAATAATTGACAATAATTGAAAATAATTGAAAATGATTGAAAATAATTGAAAATAATTGAAAATAATTGAAAATAATTGAAAATAATTGAAAATAATTGAAAATAATTGACAATAATTGAAAATAATTGAAAATAACTGAAAATAATTGAAAATAATTGAAAATAATTTAAAATAATTGAAAATAATTATAAATAATTGAAAATAATTGAAAATAATTGACAATAATTTATAAATAATTGAAAATAATTGAAAATAATTGAAAATAATTGAAAATAATTGAAAATAATTGAAAATAATTGAAAATAATTGAAAATAAATGAAAATAATTGAAAATAATTATAAATAATTGAAAATAATTGAAAATAATTGACAATAATTTATAAATAATTGAAAATAATTGAAAATAATTGAAAATAATTGAAAATAATTGAAAATAATTGAAAATAATTGAAAATAATTGAAAAAAATTGAAAATAATTGAAAAAAATTGAAAATAATTGAAAATAATTGAAAATAATTGAAAATAATTATAATAATTGAAAATAATTAATAAATAATTGAAAATAATTGAAAATAATTGAAAATAATTGAAAATAATTGAAAATAATTTAAAATAATTGAAAATAATTATAAATAATTGAAAATAATTGAAAATAATTGACAATAATTTATAAATAATTGAAAATAATTTAAAATAATTGACAATAATTTATAAATAATTGAAAATAATAGAAAATAATTGAAAATAATTGAAAATAATTGAAAATAATTGACAATAATTTATAAATAATTGAAAATAATTGAAAATAATTGAAAATAATTGAAAATAATTGAAAATAATTGAAAATAATAGAAAATAATTGAAAATAATTGACAATAATTGATAAATAATTGAAAATAATTGAAAATAATTGAAAATATTGAAAATAATGAAAATAATTGATAATAATTTAAAATAATTGAAAATAATTATAAATAATTGAAAATAATTGAAAATAATTGAAAATAATTGACAATAATTTATAAATAATTGAAAATAATTGAAAATAATTGAAAATAATTGAAAATAATTGAAAATAATTTAAAATAATAGAAAATAATTATAAATAATTGAAAATAATTGAAAATAATTGACAATAATTTATAATAATTGAAAATAATTGAAAATAATTGAAAATAATTGAAAATAATTGAAAATAATTAAAATAATTGAAAATAATTGAAAATAATTGACAATAATTGATAAATAATTGAAAATAATTGAAAATAACTGAAAATAATTGAAAATAATTGAAAATAATTGAAAATAATTGAAAATAATTGAAAATAATTATAAATAATTGAAAATAATTGAAAATAATTGACAATAATTTATAAATAATTGAAAATAATTGAAAATAATTGAAAATAATTTAAAATAATTGAAAATAATTATAAATAATTGAAAATAATTGAAAATAATTGACAATAATTTATAAATAATTGAAAATAATTGAAAATAATTGAAAATAATTGAAAATAATTGAAAATAATTGAAAATAATTGAAAATAATTGAAAATAAATGAAAATAATTGAAAATAATTATAAATAATTGAAAATAATTGAAAATAATTGACAATAATTTATAAATAATTGAAAATAATTGAAAATAATTGAAAATAATTGAAAATAATTGAAAATAATTGAAAATAATTGAAAATAATTGAAAAAAATTGAAAATAATTGAAAAAAATTGAAAATAATTGAAAATATTGAAAATAATTGAAAATAATTATAATAATTGAAAATAATTAATAAATAATTGAAAATAATTGAAAATAATTGAAAATAATTGAAAATAATTTAAAATAATTGACAATAATTGATAAATAATTGAAAATAATTGAAAATAATTGAAAATAATTGAAAATAATTGAAAATAATTGAAAATAATTGTAAATAATTAAAAATAATTGAAAATAATTGAAAATAATTATAAATAATTGAATATAATTGACAATAATTTATAAATAATTGAAAATAATTGAAAATAATTGAAAATAATTGAAAATAATTGAAAATAATTGAAAATAATTGAAAATAATTGAAAATAATTGAAAATAATTGAAAATAATTGAAAATAATTGAAAAAAATTGAAAATAATTGAAAATAATTGAAATAATTGAAAATAATTGTAAATAATTGAAAATAATTGATAATAATTTAAAATAATTGAAAATAATTATAAATAATTGAAAATAATTGAAAATAATTGAAAATAATTGACAATAATTTATAAATAATTGAAAATAATTGAAAATAATTGAAAATAATTGAAAATAATTATAAATAACTGAAAATAATTGAAAATAATTTAAAATAATAGAAAATAATTATAAATAATTGAAAATAATTGAAAATAATTGACAATAATTTATAAATAATTGAAAATAATTGAAAATAATTGAAAATAATTGAAAATAATTGAAAATAATTGAAAATAATTGAAAATAATTGAAAATAATTGAAAATAATTGAAAATAATGACAATAATTGATAAATAATTGAAAATAATTGAAAATAATTGAAAATAATTGAAAATAATTGAAAATAATTGAAAATAATTGAAAATAATTGAAAATAATTGAAAATAATTGAAAATAAATGAAAATAATTGAAAATAATTATAAATAATTGAAAATAATTGAAAATAATTGACAATAATTTATAAATAATTGAAAATAATTGAAAATAATTGAAAATAATTGAAAATAATTGAAAATAATTGAAAATAATTGAAAATAATTGAAAAAAATTGAAAATAATTGAAAAAAATTGAAAATAATAGAAAATAATTGAAAATAATTGAAAATAATTGTAAATAATTGAAAATAATTGTAAATAATTGAAAATAATTAAAAATAATTGAAAATAATTATAAATAATTGTGAAATAATTGAAAATAATTGAAAATAATTGAAAATAATTGAAAATAATTGAAAATAATTGAAAATAATTGAAAATAATTATAAATAATTGAAAATAATTAATAAATAATTGAAAATAATTGAAAATAATTGAAAATAATTGATAAATAAGTGAAAATAATTGAAAATAATGATAAATAATTGAAAATAATTGAAAATATTTGATAAATAATTGAAAATAATTAAAATAATGATAAATAATTGAATATAATTGATAAATATTTGAAAATAATTAATAAATAATTGAAAAAAATTGAAAATAATTGAAAATAATTGAAAATAATTGAAAATAATTAAAAATAATTGACAATAATTGATAAATAATTGAAAATAATTGAAAATAATTGAAAATAATTGAAAATAATTGAAAATAATTGAAAATAATTTAAAATAATTTAAAATAATAGAAAATAATTATAAATAATTGAAAATAATTGAAAATAATTTAAAATAATAGAAAATAATTATAAATAATTGAAAATAATTGAAAATAATTGACAATAATTTATAAATAATTGAAAATAATTGAAAATAATTGAAAATAATTGAAAATAATTGAAAATAATTGAAAATAATTGAAAATAATTGAAAATAATTGAAAAAAATTGAATATAATTGTAAATAATTGAAAATAATTGATAATAATTTAAAATAATTGAAAATAATTGAAAATAATTGAAAATGATTGAAAATAATTGAAAATAATTGAAAATAATTGAAAATAATTGAAAATAAATGAAAATAATTGAAAATAATTGAAAATAATTATAAATAATTGAAAATAATTGAAAATAATTGACAATAATTTATAAATAATTGAAAATAATTGAAAATAATTGAAAATAATTGAAAATAATTGAAAATAATTGAAAAAAATTGAAAATAATTGAAAATAATTGAAAAAAATTGAAAATAATTGAAAATAATTGAAAATAATTGAAAATAATTATAATAATTGAAACTAATTAATAAATAATTGAAAATAATTGAAAATAATTGAAAATAATTTAAAATAATTGAAAATAATTGAAAATAATTTAAAATAATTTAAAATAATAGAAAATAATTATAAATAATTGAAAATAATTGAAAATAATTTAAAATAATAGAAAATAATTATAAATAATTGAAAATAATTGAAAATAATTGACAATAATTTATAAATAATTGAAAATAATTGAAAATAATTGAAAATAATTGAAAATAATTGAAAATAATTGAAAATAATTGAAAATAATTGAAAATAATTGAAAATAATTGAAAAAAATTGAATATAATTGTAAATAATTGAAAATAATTGATAATAATTTAAAATAATTGAAAATAATTGAAAATAATTGAAAATGATTGAAAATAATTGAAAATAATTGAAAATAATTGAAAATAATTGAAAATAAATGAAAATAATTGAAAATAATTGAAAATAATTATAAATAATTGAAAATAATTGAAAATAATTGACAATAATTTATAAATAATTGAAAATAATTGAAAATAATTGAAAATAATTGAAAATAATTGAAAATAATTGAAAAAAATTGAAAATAATTGAAAAAAATTGAAAATAATTGAAAATAATTATAATAATTGAAAATAATTAATAAATAATTGAAAATAATTGAAAATAATTGAAAATAATTGAAAAAAATTGAAAATAATTGAAAATAATTGAAAATAATTGAAAATAATTATAATAATTGAAACTAATTAATAAATAATTGAAAATAATTGAAAATAATTGAAAATAATTTAAAATAATTGAAAATAATTATAAATAATTGAAAATAATTGAAAATAATTGACAATAATTTATAAATAATTGAAAATAATTGAAAATAATTGACAATAATTTATAAATAATTGAAAATAATTGAAAATAATTGAAAATAATTGAAAATAATTGAAAATAATTGAAGATAATTGAAAATAATTGAAAATAATTATAAATAATTGAAAATAATTAATAAATAATTGAAAATAATTGAAAATAATTGAATATAATTGAAAATAATTGAAAATAATTGAAAATAATTGAAAATAATTTAATATAATTGAAAATAATTGAAAATAATTGAAAATAATTGAAAATAATTGAAAATAATTGAAAATAATTGAAAATAATTGAAAATAATTGAAAATAATTGAAAATAATTGAAAATAATTGAAAATAATTGAAAATAATTGAAAATAATTGAAAATAATTGAAAATAATTGAAAATAATTGACAATAATTGAAAATAATTGAAAATAATTGAAAATAATTGACAATAATTGAAAATAATTGAAAATAATTGAAAATAATAATAAATAATTGAAAATAATTATAAATAATTGAAAATAATTGAAAATAATTATAAATATTTGAAAATAATTAATAAATAATTGAAAAAAATTGAAAATAATTGAAAATAATTGAAAATAATTGAAAATAATTAAAAATAATTGAAAATAATTGAAAATAATTGAAAATAATTGAAAATAATTGAAAATAATTGAAAATAATTGAAAAAAATTGAAAATAATTGAAAATAATTGAAAATAATTGTAAATAATTGAAAATAATTGATAATAATTTAAAATAATTGAAAATAATTATAAATAATTGAAAATAATTGAAAATAATTGAAAATAATTGACAATAATTTATAAATAATTGAAAATAATTGAAAATAATTGAAAATAATTGAAAATAATTATAAATAATTGAAAATAATTGAAAATAATTTAAAATAATAGAAAATAATTATAAATAATTGAAAATAATTGAAAATAATTGACAATAATTGAAAATAATTGAAAATGATTGAAAATAATTGAAAATAATTGAAAATAATTGAAAATAATTGAAAATAATTGAAAATAATTGAAAATAATTGACAATAATTGAAAATAATTGAAAATAACTGAAAATAATTGAAAATAATTGAAAATAATTTAAAATAATTGAAAATAATTATAAATAATTGAAAATAATTGAAAATAATTGACAATAATTTATAAATAATTGAAAATAATTGAAAATAATTGAAAATAATTGAAAATAATTGAAAATAATTGAAAATAATTGAAAATAATTGAAAATAATTGAAAATAAATGAAAATAATTGAAAATAATTATAAATAATTGAAAATAATTGAAAATAATTGACAATAATTTATAAATAATTGAAAATAATTGAAAATAATTGAAAATAATTGAAAATAATTGAAAATAATTGAAAATAATTGAAAATAATTGAAAAAAATTGAAAATAATTGAAAAAAATTGAAAATAATTGAAAATAATTGAAAATAATTGAAAATAATTATAATAATTGAAAATAATTAATAAATAATTGAAAATAATTGAAAATAATTGAAAATAATTGAAAATAATTTAAAATAATTGAAAATAATTATAAATAATTGAAAATAATTGAAAATAATTGACAATAATTTATAAATAATTGAAAATAATTTAAAATAATTGACAATAATTTATAAATAATTGAAAATAATTGAAAATAATTGAAAATAATTGAAAATAATTGAAAATAATTGACAATAATTTATAAATAATTGAAAATAATTGAAAATAATTGAAAATAATTGAAAATAATTGAAAATAATTGAAAATAATTGAAAATAATTGAAAATAATAGAAAATAATTGAAAATAATTGACAATAATTGATAAATAATTGAAAATAATTGAAAATAATTGAAAATAATTGAAAATAATTGAAAATAATTGATAATAATTTAAAATAATTGAAAATAATTATAAATAATTGAAAATAATTGAAAATAATTGAAAATAATTGACAATAATTTATAAATAATTGAAAATAATTGAAAATAATTGAAAATAATTGAAAATAATTGAAAATAATTTAAAATAATAGAAAATAATTATAAATAATTGAAAATAATTGAAAATAATTGACAATAATTGAAAATAATTGAAAATAATTGAAAATAATTGAAAATAATTGAAAATAATTGAAAATAATTGAAAATAAATGAAAATAATTGAAAATAATTATAAATAATTGAAAATAATAGAAAATAATTGACAATAATTTATAAATAATTGAAAATAATTGAAAATAATTGAAAATAATTGAAAATAATTGAAAATAATTGAAAATAATTGAAAATAATTGAAAAAAATTGAAAATAATTGAAAAAAATTGAAAATAATTGAAAATAATTGAAAATAATTGAAAATAATTATAATAATTGAAAATAATTGAAAATAATTGAAAATAATTGAAAATAATTGAAAATAATTTAAAATAATTATAAATAATTGAAAATAATTGAAAATAATTGACAATAATTTATAAATAATTGAAAATAATTGAAAATAATTGACAATAATTTATAAATAATTGAAAATAATTGAAAATAATTGAAAATAATTGAAAATAATTGAAGATAATTGAAAATAATTGAAAATAATTATAAATAATTGAAAATAATTAATAAATAATTGAAAATAACTGAAAATAATTGAAAATAATTGAAAATAATTGAAAATAATTGAAAATAATTGAAAATAATTTAGTATAATTGAAAATAATTGAAAATAATTGAAAATAATTGAAAATAATTGAAAATAATTGAAAATAATTGAAAATAATT
This sequence comes from Andrena bucephala, assembly GCA_947577245.1. Lineage (NCBI taxonomy): Eukaryota > Metazoa > Arthropoda > Insecta > Hymenoptera > Andrenidae > Andrena > Andrena bucephala. Next base: position 30,901,402 of record OX387716.1, on the reverse strand, counting down.
GAAAATAATTGAAAATAATTGAAAATAATTGAAAATAATTGAAAATAATTGAAAATTATTGAAAATAATTGAAAATAATTGAAAATAATTGACAATAATTGATAATAATTGAAAATAATTGAAAATAATTGACAATAATTGAAAATAATTGAAAATAATTGAAAATAATTATAAATAATTGAAAATAATTAATAAATAATTGAAAAAAATTGAAAATAATTGAAAATAATTGAAAATAATTGAAAATAATTGAAAATAATTGAAAATAATTGAAAATAATTGACAATAATTGATAAATAATTGAAAATAATTGAAAATAATTGAAAATAATTGAAAATAATTGAAAATAATTGAAAATAATTGTAAATAATTAAAAATAATTGAAAATAATTGAAAATAATTATAAATAATTGAATATAATTGACAATAATTTATAAATAATTGAAAATAATTGAAAATAATTGAAAATAATTGAAAATAATTGAAAATAATTGAAAATAATTTAAAATAATAGAAAATAATTATAAATAATTGAAAATAATTGAAAATAATTGACAATAATTTATAAATAATTGAAAATAATTGAAAATAATTGAAAATAATTGAAAATAATTGAAAATAATTGAAAATAATTAAAAATAATTGAAAATAATTGAAAATAATTGACAATAATTGATAAATAATTGAAAATAATTGAAAATAACTGAAAATAATTGAAAATAATTGAAAATAATTGAAAATAATTGAAAATAATTTAAAATAATTGAAAATAATTATAAATAATTGAAAATAATTGAAAATAATTGACAATAATTTATAAATAATTGAAAATAATTGAAAATAATTGAAAATAATTTAAAATAATTGAAAATAATTATAAATAATTGAAAATAATTGAAAATAATTGACAATAATTTATAAATAATTGAAAATAATTGAAAATAATTGAAAATAATTGAAAATAATTGAAAATAATTGAAAATAATTGAAAATAATTGAAAATAAATGAAAATAATTGAAAATAATTATAAATAATTGAAAATAATTGAAAATAATTGACAATAATTTATAAATAATTGAAAATAATTGAAAATAATTGAAAATAATTGAAAATAATTGAAAATAATTGAAAATAATTGAAAATAATTGAAAAAAATTGAAAATAATTGAAAAAAATTGAAAATAATTGAAAATAATTGAAAATAATTGAAAATAATTATAATAATTGAAAATAATTAATAAATAATTGAAAATAATTGAAAATAATTGAAAATAATTGAAAATAATTTAAAATAATTATAAATAATTGAAAATAATTGAAAATAATTGACAATAATTTATAAATAATTGAAAATAATTGAAAATAATTGACAATAATTTATAAATAATTGAAAATAATTGAAAATAATTGAAAATAATTGAAGATAATTGAAAATAATTGAAAATAATTATAAATAATTGAAAATAATTAATAAATAATTGAAAATAACTGAAAATAATTGAAAATAATTGAAAATAATTGAAAATAATTGAAAATAATTGAAAATAATTTAGTATAATTGAAAATAATTGAAAATAATTGAAAATAATTGAAAATAATTGAAAATAATTGAAAATAATTGAAAATAATTGAAAATAATTGAAAATAATTGAAAATAATTGAAAATAATTGAAAATAATTGAAAATTATTGAAAATAATTGAAAATAATTGACAATAATTGATAATAATTGAAAATAATTGAAAATAATTGACAATAATTGAAAATAATTGAAAATAATTGAAAATAATTATAAATAATTGAAAATAATTAATAAATAATTGAAAAAAATTGAAAATAATTGAAAATAATTGAAAATAATTGAAAATAATTGAAAATAATTGAAAATAATTGAAAATAATTGACAATAATTGATAAATAATTGAAAATAATTGAAAATAATTGAAAATAATTGAAAATAATTGAAAATAATTGAAAATAATTGTAAATAATTAAAAATAATTGAAAATAATTGAAAATAATTATAAATAATTGAATATAATTGACAATAATTTATAAATAATTGAAAATAATTGAAAATAATTGAAAATAATTGAAAATAATTGAAAATAATTGAAAATAATTGAAAATAATTGAAAATAATTGAAAATAATTGAAAATAATTGAAAATAATTGAAAAAAATTGAAAATAATTGAAAATAATTGAAAATAATTGAAAATAATTGTAAATAATTGAAAATAATTGATAATAATTTAAAATAATTGAAAATAATTATAAATAATTGAAAATAATTGAAAATAATTGAAAATAATTGACAATAATTTATAAATAATTGAAAATAATTGAAAATAATTGAAAATAATTGAAAATAATTATAAATAACTGAAAATAATTGAAAATAATTTAAAATAATAGAAAATAATTATAAATAATTGAAAATAATTGACAATAATTTATAAATAATTGAAAATAATTGAAAATAATTGAAAATAATTGAAAATAATTGAAAATAATTGAAAATAATTGAAAATAATTGAAAATAATTGAAAATAATTGAAAATAATTGACAATAATTGATAAATAATTGAAAATAATTGAAAATAATTGAAAATAATTGAAAATAATTGAAAATAATTGAAAATAATTGAAAATAATTGAAAATAATTGAAAATAAATGAAAATAATTGAAAATAATTATAAATAATTGAAAATAATTGAAAATAATTGACAATAATTTATAAATAATTGAAAATAATTGAAAATAATTGAAAATAATTGAAAATAATTGAAAATAATTGAAAATAATTGAAAATAATTGAAAAAAATTGAAAATAATTGAAAAAAATTGAAAATAATAGAAAATAATTGAAAATAATTGTAAATAATTGAAAATAATTGTAAATAATTGAAAATAATTTAAAATAATTGAAAATAATTATAAATAATTGTGAAATAATTGAAAATAATTGAAAATAATTGAAAATAATTGAAAATAATTGAAAATAATTATAAATAATTGAAAATAATTAATAAATAATTGAAAATAATTGAAAATAATTGAAAATAATTGATAAATAAGTGAAAATAATTGAAAATAATGATAAATAATTGAAAATAATTGAAAATATTTGATAAATAATTGAAAATAATTAAAATAATGATAAATAATTGAATATAATTGATAAATATTTGAAAATAATTAATAAATAATTGAAAAAAATTGAAAATAATTGAAAATAATTGAAAATAATTGAAAATAATTAAAAATAATTGACAATAATTGATAAATAATTGAAAATAATTGAAAATAATTGAAAATAATTGAAAATAATTGAAAATAATTGAAAATAATTTAAAATAATTTAAAATAATAGAAAATAATTATAAATAATTGAAAATAATTGAAAATAATTTAAAATAATAGAAAATAATTATAAATAATTGAAAATAATTGAAAATAATTGACAATAATTTATAAATAATTGAAAATAATTGAAAATAATTGAAAATAATTGAAAATAATTGAAAATAATTGAAAATAATTGAAAATAATTGAAAATAATTGAAAATAATTGAAAATAATTGAAAAAAATTGAATATAATTGTAAATAATTGAAAATAATTGATAATAATTTAAAATAATTGAAAATAATTGAAAATAATTGAAAATGATTGAAAATAATTGAAAATAATTGAAAATAATTGAAAATAATTGAAAATAAATGAAAATAATTGAAAATAATTATAAATAATTGAAAATAATTGAAAATAATTGACAATAATTTATAAATAATTGAAAATAATTGAAAATAATTGAAAATAATTGAAAATAATTGAAAATAATTGAAAATAATTGAAAATAATTGAAAATAATTGAAAAAAATTGAAAATAATTGAAAAAAATTGAAAATAATTGAAAATAATTGAAAATAATTGAAAATAATTATAATAATTGAAAATAATTAATAAATAATTGAAAATAATTGAAAATAATTGAAAATAATTGAAAATAATTTAAAATAATTGAAAATAATTATAAATAATTGAAAATAATTGAAAATAATTGACAATAATTTATAAATAATTGAAAATAATTGAAAATAATTGACAATAATTTATAAATAATTGAAAATAATTGAAAATAATTGAAAATAATTGAAGATAATTGAAAATAATTGAAAATAATTATAAATAATTGAAAATAATTAATAAATAATTGAAAATAACTGAAAATAATTGAAAATAATTGAAAATAATTGAAAATAATTGAAAATAATTGAAAATAATTTAGTATAATTGAAAATAATTGAAAATAATTGAAAATAATTGAAAATAATTGAAAATAATTGAAAATAATTGAAAATAATTGAAAATAATTGAAAATAATTGAAAATAATTGAAAATAATTGAAAATAATTGAAAATAATTGACAATAATTGATAATAATTGAAAATAATTGAAAATAATTGACAATAATTGAAAATAATTGAAAATAATTGAAAATAATTGAAAATAATTGAAAATAATTGAAAATAATTGAAAATAATTGAAAATAATTATAAATAATTGAAAATAATTGAAAATAATTGACAATAATTTATAAATAATTGAAAATAATTGAAAATAATTGAAAATAATTGAAAATAATTGAAAATAATTGAAAATAATTGAAAATAATTGAAAATAATTGAAAATAATTGAAAATAATAGAAAATAATTGAAAATAATTGAAAATAAATGAAAATAATTGAAAATAAATGAAAATAATTGAAAATAATTATAAATAATTGAAAATAATTGAAAATAATTGACAATAATTTATAAATAATTGAAAATAATTGAAAATAATTGAAAATAATTGAAAATAATTGAAAATAATTGAAAAAAATTGAAAATAATTGAAAAAAATTGAAAATAATTATAATAATTGAAAATAATTAATAAATAATTGAAAATAATTGAAAATAATTGAAAATAATTGAAAAAAATTGAAAATAATTGAAAATAATTGAAAATAATTGAAAATAATTATAATAATTGAAAATAATTAATAAATAATTGAAAATAATTGAAAATAATTGAAAATAATTTAAAATAATTGAAAATAATTATAAATAATTGAAAATAATTGAAAATAATTGACAATAATTTAAAAATAATTGAAAATAATTGACAATAATTTATAAATAATTGAAAATAATTGAAAATAATTGAAAATAATTGAAAATAATTGAAAATAATTGAAGATAATTGAAAATAATTGAAAATAATTATAAATAATTGAAAATAATTAATAAATAATTGAAAATAATTGAAAATAATTTAATATAATTGAAAATAATTGAAAATAATTGAAAATAATTGAAAATAATTTAATATAATTGAAAATAATTGAAAATAATTGAAAATAATTGAAAATAATTGAAAATAATTGAAAATAATTGACAATAATTGATAAATAATTGAAAATAATTGAAAATAATTGAAAATAATTGAAAATAATTGAAAATAATTGAAAATAATTGAAAATAATTGAAAATAATTGAAAATAATTGACAATAATTGAAAATAATTGAAAATAATTGAAAATAATTGAAAATAATTGAAAATAATTGAAAATAATTGAAAATAATTGAAAATTATTGAAAATAATTGAAAATAATTGACAATAATTGATAATAATTGAAAATAATTGAAAATAATTGACAATAATTGAAAATAATTGAAGATAATTGAAAATAATTGAAAATAATTATAAATAATTGAAAATAATTAATAAATAATTGAAAATAACTGAAAATAATTGAAAATAATTGAAAATAATTGAAAATAATTGAAAATAATTGAAAATAATTTAGTATAATTGAAAATAATTGAAAATAATTGAAAATAATTGAAAATAATTGAAAATAATTGAAAATAATTGAAAATAATTGAAAATAATTGAAAATAATTGAAAATAATTGAAAATAATTGAAAATAATTGAAAATTATTGAAAATAATTGAAAATAATTGACAATAATTGATAATAATTGAAAATAATTGAAAATAATTGACAATAATTGAAAATAATTGAAAATAATTGAAAATAATTATAAATAATTGAAAATAATTAATAAATAATTGAAAAAAATTGAAAATAATTGAAAATAATTGAAAATAATTGAAAATAATTGAAAATAATTGAAAATAATTGAAAATAATTGACAATAATTGATAAATAATTGAAAATAATTGAAAATAATTGAAAATAATTGAAAATAATTGAAAATAATTGAAAATAATTGTAAATAATTAAAAATAATTGAAAATAATTGAAAATAATTATAAATAATTGAATATAATTGACAATAATTTATAAATAATTGAAAATAATTGAAAATAATTGAAAATAATTGAAAATAATTGAAAATAATTGAAAATAATTGAAAATAATTGAAAATAATTGAAAATAATTGAAAATAATTGAAAATAATTGAAAAAAATTGAAAATAATTGAAAATAATTGAAAATAATTGAAAATAATTGTAAATAATTGAAAATAATTGATAATAATTTAAAATAATTGAAAATAATTATAAATAATTGAAAATAATTGAAAATAATTGAAAATAATTGACAATAATTTATAAATAATTGAAAATAATTGAAAATAATTGAAAATAATTGAAAATAATTATAAATAACTGAAAATAATTGAAAATAATTTAAAATAATAGAAAATAATTATAAATAATTGAAAATAATTGACAATAATTTATAAATAATTGAAAATAATTGAAAATAATTGAAAATAATTGAAAATAATTGAAAATAATTGAAAATAATTGAAAATAATTGAAAATAATTGAAAATAATTGAAAATAATTGACAATAATTGATAAATAATTGAAAATAATTGAAAATAATTGAAAATAATTGAAAATAATTGAAAATAATTGAAAATAATTGAAAATAATTGAAAATAATTGAAAATAAATGAAAATAATTGAAAATAATTATAAATAATTGAAAATAATTGAAAATAATTGACAATAATTTATAAATAATTGAAAATAATTGAAAATAATTGAAAATAATTGAAAATAATTGAAAATAATTGAAAATAATTGAAAATAATTGAAAAAAATTGAAAATAATTGAAAAAAATTGAAAATAATAGAAAATAATTGAAAATAATTGTAAATAATTGAAAATAATTGTAAATAATTGAAAATAATTTAAAATAATTGAAAATAATTATAAATAATTGTGAAATAATTGAAAATAATTGAAAATAATTGAAAATAATTGAAAATAATTGAAAATAATTATAAATAATTGAAAATAATTAATAAATAATTGAAAATAATTGAAAATAATTGAAAATAATTGATAAATAAGTGAAAATAATTGAAAATAATGATAAATAATTGAAAATAATTGAAAATATTTGATAAATAATTGAAAATAATTAAAATAATGATAAATAATTGAATATAATTGATAAATATTTGAAAATAATTAATAAATAATTGAAAAAAATTGAAAATAATTGAAAATAATTGAAAATAATTGAAAATAATTAAAAATAATTGACAATAATTGATAAATAATTGAAAATAATTGAAAATAATTGAAAATAATTGAAAATAATTGAAAATAATTGAAAATAATTTAAAATAATTTAAAATAATAGAAAATAATTATAAATAATTGAAAATAATTGAAA
>OX387716.1:30857532-30893489 GCA_947577245.1 Andrena bucephala | reverse complement strand
TTTTCAATTATTTTCAATTATCTTCAATTATTTTCAATTATTTTCAATTATTTTCAATTATTTTCAATTATTTTCAATTATTTATAAATTATTGTCAATTATTTTAAATTATTTTCAATTATTTATAAATTATTGTCAATTATTTTCAATTATTTTCAATTATTTAATTATTTTAAATTATTTTCAATTATTTTCAATTTTTTTCAATTATTTTCAATTTTTTTCAATTATTTTCAATTATTTTCAATTATTTTCAATTATTTTCAATTATTTTCAATTATTTTCAATTATTTTCAATTATTTTCAATTATTTTCAATTATTTATAAATTATTGTCAATTATTTTCAATTATTTTCAATTATTTATAATTATTTTCAATTATTTTCATTTATTTTCAATTATTTTCAATTATTTTCAATTATTTTCAATTATTTTCAATTATTTTCAATTATTTTCAATTATTTATAAATTATTGTCAATTATTGTCAATTATTTTCAATTATTTATAATTATTTTCAATTTTTTTAAATTATTTTCAATTATTTTCAATTATTTTCAGTTATTTTCAATTATTTATCAATTATTGTCAATTATTTTCAATTATTTTCAATTATTTATAAATTATTGTCAATTATTTTCAATTATTTTCAATTATTTATAATTATTTTCAATTATTTTCATTTATTTTCAATTATTTTCAATTATTTTCAATTATTTTCAATTATTTTCAATTATTTTCAATTATTTTCAATTATTTATAAATTATTGTCAATTATTTTCAATTATTTTCAATTATTTATAATTATTTTCAATTTTTTTAAATTATTTTCAATTATTTATAAATTATTGTCAATTATTTTCAATTATTTTCAATTATTTATTAATTATTTTCAATTATTATAATTATTTTCAATTATTTTCAATTATTTTCAATTATTTTCAATTTTTTTCAATTATTTTCAATTTTTTTCAATTATTTTCAATTATTTTCAATTATTTTCAATTATTTTCAATTATTTTCAATTATTTTCAATTATTTTCAATTATTTATAAATTATTGTCAATTATTTTCAATTATTTTCAATTATTTATAATTATTTTCAATTATTTTCATTTATTTTCAATTATTTTCAATTATTTTCAATTATTTTCAATTATTTTCAATTATTTTCAATTATTTTCAATTATTTATAAATTATTGTCAATTATTTTCAATTATTTTCAATTATTTATAATTATTTTCAATTTTTTTAAATTATTTTCAATTATTTATAAATTATTGTCAATTATTTTCAATTATTTTCAATTATTTATAATTATTTTCAATTATTTTCAATTATTTTCAATTATTTTCAATTATTTTCAATTATTTTCAATTATTTTCAATTATTTTCAATTATTTATAAATTATTGTCAATTATTTTCAATTATTTTCAATTATTTATAATTATTTTCAATTATTTTCATTTATTTTCAATTATTTTCAATTATTTTCAATTATTTTCAATTATTTTCCATTATTTTCAATTATTTTCAGTTATTTTCAATTATTTTCAATTATTTATCAATTATTGTCAATTATTTTCAATTATTTTCTATTATTTTCAATTATTTTCAATTATTTTCAATTATTTTCAATTATTTTCTATTATTTTCAATTATTTTCAATTATTTTCAATTATTTTCAATTATTTTCAATTATTTATAATTATTTTCAATTATTTTCAATTATTTTCAATTATTTTCAATTATTTATAAATTATTGTCAATTATTTTCAATTATTTTCAATTATTTTCAATTATTTTCAATTATTTTCAATTATTTATAAATTATTTTCAATTATTTATAAATTATTGTCAATTATTTTCAATTATTTTCAATTATTTATAATTATTTTCTATTATTTTAAATTATTTTCAATTATTTTCAATTATTTATAATTATTTTCAATTATTTTCAATTATTTTCAATTATTTATAAATTATTGTCAATTATTTTCAATTATTTTCAATTATTTATTAATTATTTTCAATTATTTATAATTATTTTCAATTATTTTCAATTATTTATAATTATTTTCAATTATTTTCAATTATTTTCAATTATTTTCAATTATTTATAAATTATTGTCAATTATTTTCAATTATTTTCAATTATTTTAAATTATTTATAATTATTTTCAATTATTTTAAATTATTATCAATTATTTTCAATTATTTTCAATTATTTTCAATTTTTTTCAATTATTTTCAATTATTTTCAATTATTTTCAATTATTTTCAATTATTTTCAATTATTTTTAATTATTTTCAATTATTTTCAATTATTTTAAATTATTGACAATTTTTTTCAATTATTTATTAATTATTTTCAAATATTTATAATTATTTATTATTATTTTCAATTATTTTCAATTATTTATTATTATTTTCAATTATTTTCAATTATTTTCAATTATTGTCAATTATTTTCAATTATTTTCAATTATTTTCAATTATTGTCAATTATTTTCAATTATTTTCAATTATTTTCAATTATTTTCAATTATTTTCAATTATTTTCAATTATTTTCAATTATTTTCAATTATTTTCAATTATTTTCAATTATTTTCAATTATTTTCAATTATTTTCAATTATTTTCAATTATTTTCAATTATATTAAATTATTTTCAATTATTTTCAATTATTTTCAATTATTTTCAATTATTTTCAATTATATTCAATTATTTTCAATTATTTTCAATTATTTATTAATTATTTTCAATTATTTATAATTATTTTCAATTATTTTCAATTATCTTCAATTATTTTCAATTATTTTCAATTATTTTCAATTATTTTCAATTATTTATAAATTATTGTCAATTATTTTCAATTATTTTCAATTATTTATAAATTATTGTCAATTATTTTCAATTATTTTCAATTATTTATAATTATTTTCAATTATTTTAAATTATTTTCAATTATTTTCAATTATTTTCAATTATTTATTAATTATTTTCAATTATTATAATTATTTTCAATTATTTTCAATTATTTTCAATTATTTTCAATTATTTTCAATTTTTTTCAATTATTTTCAATTATTTTCAATTATTTTCAATTATTTATTAATTATTTTCAATTATTATAATTATTTTCAATTATTTTCAATTTTTTTCAATTATTTTCAATTTTTTCAATTATTTTCAATTATTTTCAATTATTTTCAATTATTTTCAATTATTTTCAATTATTTATAAATTATTGTCAATTATTTTCAATTATTTTCAATTATTTATAATTATTTTCAATTATTTTCATTTATTTTCAATTATTTTCAATTATTTTCTATTATTTTCAATTATTTTCAATTATTTTCAATTATTTTCAATTATTTTCAATTATTTTCAATTATTTTCAATTATTTTCAATTATTTATAAATTATTGTCAATTATTTTCAATTATTTTCAATTATTTATAATTATTTTCAATTATTTTCAATTATTTTCAATTATTTTCAATTATTTTCAATTATTTTCAATTATTTTCAATTATTTTCAATTATTTATAAATTATTGTCAATTATTTTCAATTATTTTCAATTATTTTCAATTATTTTCATTTATTTTCAATTATTTTCAATTATTTTCAATTTTTTTCCATTATTTTCAATTATTTTCAATTATTTTCAGTTATTTTCAATTATTTTCAATTATTTATCAATTATTGTCAATTATTTTCAATTATTTTCAATTATTTTCAATTATTTTCAATTATTTTCAATTATTTTCAATTATTTTCAATTATTTATAAATTATTTTCAATTATTTTCAATTATTTATAAATTATTGTCAATTATTTTCAATTATTTTCAATTATTTATAATTATTTTCTATTATTTTAAATTATTTTCAATTATTTTCAATTATTTATAATTATTTTCAATTATTTTCAATTATTTTCAATTATTTATAAATTATTGTCAATTATTTTCAATTATTTTCAATTATTTATTAATTATTTTCAATTATTTATAATTATTTTCAATTATTTTCAATTATCTTCAATTATTTTCAATTATTTTCAATTATTTTCAATTATTTTCAATTATTTTCAATTATTTATAAATTATTGTCAATTATTTTAAATTATTTTCAATTATTTATAAATTATTGTCAATTATTTTCAATTATTTTCAATTATTTATAATTATTTTCAATTATTTTCATTTATTTTCAATTATTTTCAATTATTTTCTATTATTTTCAATTATTTTCAATTATTTTCAATTATTTTCAATTATTTTCAATTATTTTCAATTATTTTCAATTATTTATAAATTATTGTCAATTATTTTCAATTATTTTCAATTATTTATAATTATTTTCAATTATTTTCAATTATTTTCAATTATTTTCAATTATTTTCAATTATTTTCAATTATTTTCAATTATTTTCAATTATTTATAAATTATTGTCAATTATTTTCAATTATTTTCAATTATTTTCAATTATTTTCATTTATTTTCAATTATTTTCAATTATTTTCAATTTTTTTCCATTATTTTCAATTATTTTCAGTTATTTTCAATTATTTTCAATTATTTATCAATTATTGTCAATTATTTTCAATTATTTTCTATTATTTTCAATTATTTTCAATTATTTTCAATTATTTTCAATTATTTTCAATTATTTTCAATTATTTATAAATTATTTTCAATTATTTTCAATTATTTATAAATTATTGTCAATTATTTTCAATTATTTTCAATTATTTATAATTATTTTCTATTATTTTAAATTATTTTCAATTATTTTCAATTATTTATAATTATTTTCAATTATTTTCAATTATTTTCAATTATTTATAAATTATTGTCAATTATTTTCAATTATTTTCAATTATTTATTAATTATTTTCAATTATTTATAATTATTTTCAATTATTTTCAATTATCTTCAATTATTTTCAATTATTTTCAATTATTTTCAATTATTTTCAATTATTTTCAATTATTTATAAATTATTGTCAATTATTTTAAATTATTTTCAATTATTTATAAATTATTGTCAATTATTTTCAATTATTTTCAATTATTTATAATTATTTTCAATTATTTTCAATTATTTTCAATTATTTTCAATTATTTATTAATTATTTTCAATTATTATAATTATTTTCAATTATTTTAAATTATTTTCAATTATTTTCAATTTTTTTCAATTATTTTCAATTTTTTTCAATTATTTTCAATTATTTTCAATTATTTTCAATTATTTTCAATTATTTTCAATTATTTTCAATTATTTTCAATTATTTTCAATTATTTTCAATTATTTATAAATTATTGTCAATTATTTTCAATTATTTTCAATTATTTATAATTATTTTCAATTATTTTCATTTATTTTCAATTATTTTCAATTATTTTCAATTATTTTCAATTATTTTCAATTATTTTCAATTATTTTCAATTATTTATAAATTATTGTCAATTATTGTCAATTATTTTCAATTATTTATAATTATTTTCAATTTTTTTAAATTATTTTCAATTATTTTCAATTATTTTCAGTTATTTTCAATTATTTATCAATTATTGTCAATTATTTTCAATTATTTTCAATTATTTATAAATTATTGTCAATTATTTTCAATTATTTTCAATTATTTATAATTATTTTCAATTATTTTCATTTATTTTCAATTATTTTCAATTATTTTCAATTATTTTCAATTATTTTCAATTATTTTCAATTATTTTCAATTATTTATAAATTATTGTCAATTATTTTCAATTATTTTCAATTATTTATAATTATTTTCAATTTTTTTAAATTATTTTCAATTATTTATAAATTATTGTCAATTATTTTCAATTATTTTCAATTATTTATTAATTATTTTCAATTATTATAATTATTTTCAATTATTTTCAATTATTTTCAATTATTTTCAATTTTTTTCAATTATTTTCAATTTTTTTCAATTATTTTCAATTATTTTCAATTATTTTCAATTATTTTCAATTATTTTCAATTATTTTCAATTATTTTCAATTATTTATAAATTATTGTCAATTATTTTCAATTATTTTCAATTATTTATAATTATTTTCAATTATTTTCATTTATTTTCAATTATTTTCAATTATTTTCAATTATTTTCAATTATTTTCAATTATTTTCAATTATTTTCAATTATTTATAAATTATTGTCAATTATTTTCAATTATTTTCAATTATTTATAATTATTTTCAATTTTTTTAAATTATTTTCAATTATTTATAAATTATTGTCAATTATTTTCAATTATTTTCAATTATTTATAATTATTTTCAATTATTTTCAATTATTTTCAATTATTTTCAATTATTTTCAATTATTTTCAATTATTTTCAATTATTTTCAATTATTTATAAATTATTGTCAATTATTTTCAATTATTTTCAATTATTTATAATTATTTTCAATTATTTTCATTTATTTTCAATTATTTTCAATTATTTTCAATTATTTTCAATTATTTTCCATTATTTTCAATTATTTTCAGTTATTTTCAATTATTTTCAATTATTTATCAATTATTGTCAATTATTTTCAATTATTTTCTATTATTTTCAATTATTTTCAATTATTTTCAATTATTTTCAATTATTTTCTATTATTTTCAATTATTTTCAATTATTTTCAATTATTTTCAATTATTTTCAATTATTTATAATTATTTTCAATTATTTTCAATTATTTTCAATTATTTATAAATTATTGTCAATTATTTTCAATTATTTTCAATTATTTTCAATTATTTTCAATTATTTTCAATTATTTATAAATTATTTTCAATTATTTATAAATTATTGTCAATTATTTTCAATTATTTTCAATTATTTATAATTATTTTCTATTATTTTAAATTATTTTCAATTATTTTCAATTATTTATAATTATTTTCAATTATTTTCAATTATTTTCAATTATTTATAAATTATTGTCAATTATTTTCAATTATTTTCAATTATTTATTAATTATTTTCAATTATTTATAATTATTTTCAATTATTTTCAATTATTTATAATTATTTTCAATTATTTTCAATTATTTTCAATTATTTTCAATTATTTATAAATTATTGTCAATTATTTTCAATTATTTTCAATTATTTTAAATTATTTATAATTATTTTCAATTATTTTAAATTATTATCAATTATTTTCAATTATTTTCAATTATTTTCAATTTTTTTCAATTATTTTCAATTATTTTCAATTATTTTCAATTATTTTCAATTATTTTCAATTATTTTTAATTATTTTCAATTATTTTCAATTATTTTAAATTATTGACAATTTTTTTCAATTATTTATTAATTATTTTCAAATATTTATAATTATTTTCAAATATTTTCAATTATTTATAATTATTTTCAATTATTTATTATTATTTTCAATTATTTTCAATTATTTTCAATTATTGTCAATTATTTTCAATTATTTTCAATTATTTTCAATTATTGTCAATTATTTTCAATTATTTTCAATTATTTTCAATTATTTTCAATTATTTTCAATTATTTTCAATTATTTTCAATTATTTTCAATTATTTTCAATTATTTTCAATTATTTTCAATTATTTTCAATTATTTTCAATTATTTTCAATTATTTTCAATTATATTAAATTATTTTCAATTATTTTCAATTATTTTCAATTATTTTCAATTATTTTCAATTATATTCAATTATTTTCAATTATTTTCAATTATTTATTAATTATTTTCAATTATTTATAATTATTTTCAATTATTTTCAATTATCTTCAATTATTTTCAATTATTTTCAATTATTTTCAATTATTTTCAATTATTTATAAATTATTGTCAATTATTTTCAATTATTTTCAATTATTTATAAATTATTGTCAATTATTTTCAATTATTTTCAATTATTTATAATTATTTTCAATTATTTTAAATTATTTTCAATTATTTTCAATTATTTTCAATTATTTATTAATTATTTTCAATTATTATAATTATTTTCAATTATTTTCAATTATTTTCAATTATTTTCAATTATTTTCAATTTTTTTCAATTATTTTCAATTATTTTCAATTATTTTCAATTATTTATTAATTATTTTCAATTATTATAATTATTTTCAATTATTTTCAATTTTTTTCAATTATTTTCAATTTTTTTCAATTATTTTCAATTATTTTCAATTATTTTCAATTATTTTCAATTATTTTCAATTATTTATAAATTATTGTCAATTATTTTCAATTATTTTCAATTATTTATAATTATTTTCAATTATTTTCATTTATTTTCAATTATTTTCAATTATTTTCTATTATTTTCAATTATTTTCAATTATTTTCAATTATTTTCAATTATTTTCAATTATTTTCAATTATTTTCAATTATTTTCAATTATTTATAAATTATTGTCAATTATTTTCAATTATTTTCAATTATTTATAATTATTTTCAATTATTTTCAATTATTTTCAATTATTTTCAATTATTTTCAATTATTTTCAATTATTTTCAATTATTTTCAATTATTTATAAATTATTGTCAATTATTTTCAATTATTTTCAATTATTTTCAATTATTTTCATTTATTTTCAATTATTTTCAATTATTTTCAATTTTTTTCCATTATTTTCAATTATTTTCAATTATTTTCAGTTATTTTCAATTATTTTCAATTATTTATCAATTATTGTCAATTATTTTCAATTATTTTCAATTATTTTCAATTATTTTCAATTATTTTCAATTATTTTCAATTATTTTCAATTATTTATAAATTATTTTCAATTATTTTCAATTATTTATAAATTATTGTCAATTATTTTCAATTATTTTCAATTATTTATAATTATTTTCTATTATTTTAAATTATTTTCAATTATTTTCAATTATTTATAATTATTTTCAATTATTTTCAATTATTTTCAATTATTTATAAATTATTGTCAATTATTTTCAATTATTTTCAATTATTTATTAATTATTTTCAATTATTTATAATTATTTTCAATTATTTTCCATTATCTTCAATTATTTTCAATTATTTTCAATTATTTTCAATTATTTTCAATTATTTTCAATTATTTATAAATTATTGTCAATTATTTTAAATTATTTTCAATTATTTATAAATTATTGTCAATTATTTTCAATTATTTTCAATTATTTATAATTATTTTCAATTATTTTCAATTATTTTCAATTATTTTCAATTATTTATTAATTATTTTCAATTATTATAATTATTTTCAATTATTTTCAATTATTTTCAATTATTTTCAATTTTTTTCAATTATTTTCAATTTTTTTCAATTATTTTCAATTATTTTCAATTATTTTCAATTATTTTCAATTATTTTCAATTATTTTCAATTATTTTCAATTATTTATAAATTATTGTCAATTATTTTCAATTATTTTCAATTATTTATAATTATTTTCAATTATTTTCATTTATTTTCAATTATTTTCAATTATTTTCAATTATTTTCAATTATTTTCAATTATTTTCAATTATTTTCAATTATTTATAAATTATTGTCAATTATTGTCAATTATTTTCAATTATTTATAATTATTTTCAATTTTTTAAAATTATTTTCAATTATTTTCAATTATTTTCAGTTATTTTCAATTATTTATCAATTATTGTCAATTATTTTCAATTATTTTCAATTATTTATAAATTATTGTCAATTATTTTCAATTATTTTCAATTATTTATAATTATTTTCAATTATTTTCATTTATTTTCAATTATTTTCAATTATTTTCAATTATTTTCAATTATTTTCAATTATTTTCAATTATTTTCAATTATTTATAAATTATTGTCAATTATTTTCAATTATTTTCAATTATTTATAATTATTTTCAATTATTTTCAATTATTTTCAATTATTTTCAATTATTTATAAATTATTGTCAATTATTTTCAATTATTTTCAATTATTTTAAATTATTTATAATTATTTTCAATTATTTTAAATTATTATCAATTATTTTCAATTATTTTCAATTATTTTCAATTTTTTTCAATTATTTTCAATTATTTTCAATTATTTTCAATTATTTTCAATTATTTTCAATTATTTTTAATTATTTTCAATTATTTTCAATTATTTTAAATTATTGACAATTTTTTTCAATTATTTATTAATTATTTTCAAATATTTATAATTATTTTCAAATATTTTCAATTATTTATAATTATTTTCAATTATTTATTATTATTTTCAATTATTTTCAATTATTTTCAATTATTGTCAATTATTTTCAATTATTTTCAATTATTTTCAATTATTGTCAATTATTTTCAATTATTTTCAATTATTTTCAATTATTTTCAATTATTTTCAATTATTTTCAATTATTTTCAATTATTTTCAATTATTTTCAATTATTTTCAATTATTTTCAATTATTTTCAATTATTTTCAATTATTTTCAATTATTTTCAATTATATTAAATTATTTTCAATTATTTTCAATTATTTTCAATTATTTTCAATTATTTTCAATTATATTCAATTATTTTCAATTATTTTCAATTATTTATTAATTATTTTCAATTATTTATAATTATTTTCAATTATTTTCAATTATCTTCAATTATTTTCAATTATTTTCAATTATTTTCAATTATTGTCAATTATTTTCAATTATTTTCAATTATTTTCAATTATTGTCAATTATTTTCAATTATTTTCAATTATTTTCAATTATTTTCAATTATTTTCAATTATTTTCAATTATTTTCAATTATATTAAATTATTTTCAATTATTTTCAATTATTTTCAATTATTTTCAATTATTTTCAATTATATTCAATTATTTTCAATTATTTTCAATTATTTATTAATTATTTTCAATTATTTATAATTATTTTCAATTATTTTCAATTATCTTCAATTATTTTCAATTATTTTCAATTATTTTCAATTATTTTCAATTATTTATAAATTATTGTCAATTATTTTCAATTATTTTCAATTATTTATAAATTATTGTCAATTATTTTCAATTATTTTCAATTATTTATAATTATTTTCAATTATTTTAAATTATTTTCAATTATTTTCAATTATTTTCAATTATTTATTAATTATTTTCAATTATTATAATTATTTTCAATTATTTTCAATTATTTTCAATTATTTTCAATTATTTTCAATTTTTTTCAATTATTTTCAATTATTTTCAATTATTTTCAATTATTTATTAATTATTTTCAATTATTATAATTATTTTCAATTATTTTCAATTTTTTTCAATTATTTTCAATTTTTTTCAATTATTTTCAATTATTTTCAATTATTTTCAATTATTTATAAATTATTGTCAATTATTTTCAATTATTTTCAATTATTTATAATTATTTTCAATTATTTTCATTTATTTTCAATTATTTTCAATTATTTTCTATTATTTTCAATTATTTTCAATTATTTTCAATTATTTTCAATTATTTTCAATTATTTTCAATTATTTTCAATTATTTTCAATTATTTATAAATTATTGTCAATTATTTTCAATTATTTTCAATTATTTATAATTATTTTCAATTATTTTCAATTATTTTCAATTATTTTCAATTATTTTCAATTATTTTCAATTATTTTCAATTATTTTCAATTATTTATAAATTATTGTCAATTATTTTCAATTATTTTCAATTATTTTCAATTATTTTCATTTATTTTCAATTATTTTCAATTATTTTCAATTTTTTTCCATTATTTTCAATTATTTTCAATTATTTTCAGTTATTTTCAATTATTTTCAATTATTTATCAATTATTGTCAATTATTTTCAATTATTTTCAATTATTTTCAATTATTTTCAATTATTTTCAATTATTTTCAATTATTTTCAATTATTTATAAATTATTTTCAATTATTTTCAATTATTTATAAATTATTGTCAATTATTTTCAATTATTTTCAATTATTTATAATTATTTTCTATTATTTTAAATTATTTTCAATTATTTTCAATTATTTATAATTATTTTCAATTATTTTCAATTATTTTCAATTATTTATAAATTATTGTCAATTATTTTCAATTATTTTCAATTATTTATTAATTATTTTCAATTATTTATAATTATTTTCAATTATTTTCAATTATCTTCAATTATTTTCAATTATTTTCAATTATTTTCAATTATTTTCAATTATTTTCAATTATTTATAAATTATTGTCAATTATTTTAAATTATTTTCAATTATTTATAAATTATTGTCAATTATTTTCAATTATTTTCAATTATTTATAATTATTTTCAATTATTTTCAATTATTTTCAATTATTTTCAATTATTTATTAATTATTTTCAATTATTATAATTATTTTCAATTATTTTCAATTATTTTCAATTATTTTCAATTTTTTTCAATTATTTTCAATTTTTTTCAATTATTTTCAATTATTTTCAATTATTTTCAATTATTTTCAATTATTTTCAATTATTTTCAATTATTTTCAATTATTTATAAATTATTGTCAATTATTTTCAATTATTTTCAATTATTTATAATTATTTTCAATTATTTTCATTTATTTTCAATTATTTTCAATTATTTTCAATTATTTTCAATTATTTTCAATTATTTTCAATTATTTTCAATTATTTATAAATTATTGTCAATTATTGTCAATTATTTTCAATTATTTATAATTATTTTCAATTTTTTAAAATTATTTTCAATTATTTTCAATTATTTTCAGTTATTTTCAATTATTTATCAATTATTGTCAATTATTTTCAATTATTTTCAATTATTTATAAATTATTGTCAATTATTTTCAATTATTTTCAATTATTTATAATTATTTTCAATTATTTTCATTTATTTTCAATTATTTTCAATTATTTTCAATTATTTTCAATTATTTTCAATTATTTTCAATTATTTTCAATTATTTATAAATTATTGTCAATTATTTTCAATTATTTTCAATTATTTATAATTATTTTCAATTATTTTCAATTATTTTCAATTATTTTCAATTATTTATAAATTATTGTCAATTATTTTCAATTATTTTCAATTATTTTAAATTATTTATAATTATTTTCAATTATTTTAAATTATTATCAATTATTTTCAATTATTTTCAATTATTTTCAATTTTTTTCAATTATTTTCAATTATTTTCAATTATTTTCAATTATTTTCAATTATTTTCAATTATTTTTAATTATTTTCAATTATTTTCAATTATTTTAAATTATTGACAATTTTTTTCAATTATTTATTAATTATTTTCAAATATTTATAATTATTTTCAAATATTTTCAATTATTTATAATTATTTTCAATTATTTATTATTATTTTCAATTATTTTCAATTATTTTCAATTATTGTCAATTATTTTCAATTATTTTCAATTATTTTCAATTATTGTCAATTATTTTCAATTATTTTCAATTATTTTCAATTATTTTCAATTATTTTCAATTATTTTCAATTATTTTCAATTATTTTCAATTATTTTCAATTATTTTCAATTATTTTCAATTATTTTCAATTATTTTCAATTATTTTCAATTATTTTCAATTATATTAAATTATTTTCAATTATTTTCAATTATTTTCAATTATTTTCAATTATTTTCAATTATATTCAATTATTTTCAATTATTTATTAATTATTTTCAATTATTTATAATTATTTTCAATTATTTTCAATTATCTTCAATTATTTTCAATTATTTTCAATTATTTTCAATTATTTTCAATTATTTATAAATTATTGTCAATTATTTTCAATTATTTTCAATTATTTTCAATTATTTATAAATTATTGTCAATTATTTTCAATTATTTTCAATTATTTATAATTATTTTCAATTATTTTAAATTATTTTCAATTATTTTCAATTATTTTCAATTATTTATTAATTATTTTCAATTATTATAATTATTTTCAATTATTTTCAATTATTTTCAATTATTTTCAATTATTTTCAATTTTTTTCAATTATTTTCAATTATTTTCAATTATTTTCAATTATTTATTAATTATTTTCAATTATTATAATTATTTTCAATTATTTTCAATTTTTTTCAATTATTTTCAATTTTTTTCAATTATTTTCAATTATTTTCAATTATTTTCAATTATTTTCAATTATTTTCAATTATTTATAAATTATTGTCAATTATTTTCAATTATTTTCAATTATTTATAATTATTTTCAATTATTTTCATTTATTTTCAATTATTTTCAATTATTTTCTATTATTTTCAATTATTTTCAATTATTTTCAATTATTTTCAATTATTTTCAATTATTTTCAATTATTTTCAATTATTTTCAATTATTTATAAATTATTGTCAATTATTTTCAATTATTTTCAATTATTTATAATTATTTTCAATTATTTTCAATTATTTTCAATTATTTTCAATTATTTTCAATTATTTTCAATTATTTTCAATTATTTTCAATTATTTATAAATTATTGTCAATTATTTTCAATTATTTTCAATTATTTTCAATTATTTTCATTTATTTTCAATTATTTTCAATTATTTTCAATTTTTTTCCATTATTTTCAATTATTTTCAGTTATTTTCAATTATTTTCAATTATTTATCAATTATTGTCAATTATTTTCAATTATTTTCTATTATTTTCAATTATTTTCAATTATTTTCAATTATTTTCAATTATTTTCAATTATTTTCAATTATTTATAAATTATTTTCAATTATTTTCAATTATTTATAAATTATTGTCAATTATTTTCAATTATTTTCAATTATTTATAATTATTTTCTATTATTTTAAATTATTTTCAATTATTTTCAATTATTTATAATTATTTTCAATTATTTTCAATTATTTTCAATTATTTATAAATTATTGTCAATTATTTTCAATTATTTTCAATTATTTATTAATTATTTTCAATTATTTATAATTATTTTCAATTATTTTCAATTATCTTCAATTATTTTCAATTATTTTCAATTAATTTCAATTATTTTCAATTATTTTCAATTATTTATAAATTATTGTCAATTATTTTAAATTATTTTCAATTATTTATAAATTATTGTCAATTATTTTCAATTATTTTCAATTATTTATAATTATTTTCAATTATTTTCAATTATTTTCAATTATTTTCAATTATTTATTAATTATTTTCAATTATTATAATTATTTTCAATTATTTTCAATTATTTTCAATTATTTTCAATTTTTTTCAATTATTTTCAATTTTTTTCAATTATTTTCAATTATTTTCAATTATTTTCAATTATTTTCAATTATTTTCAATTATTTTCAATTATTTTCAATTATTTTCAATTATTTTCAATTATTTATAAATTATTGTCAATTATTTTCAATTATTTTCAATTATTTATAATTATTTTCAATTATTTTCATTTATTTTCAATTATTTTCAATTATTTTCAATTATTTTCAATTATTTTCAATTATTTTCAATTATTTTCAATTATTTATAAATTATTGTCAATTATTGTCAATTATTTTCAATTATTTATAATTATTTTCAATTTTTTTAAATTATTTTCAATTATTTTCAATTATTTTCAGTTATTTTCAATTATTTATCAATTATTGTCAATTATTTTCAATTATTTTCAATTATTTATAAATTATTGTCAATTATTTTCAATTATTTTCAATTATTTATAATTATTTTCAATTATTTTCATTTATTTTCAATTATTTTCAATTATTTTCAATTATTTTCAATTATTTTCAATTATTTTCAATTATTTTCAATTATTTATAAATTATTGTCAATTATTTTCAATTATTTTCAATTATTTATAATTATTTTCAATTTTTTTAAATTATTTTCAATTATTTATAAATTATTGTCAATTATTTTCAATTATTTTCAATTATTTATTAATTATTTTCAATTATTATAATTATTTTCAATTATTTTCAATTATTTTCAATTATTTTCAATTTTTTTCAATTATTTTCAATTTTTTTCAATTATTTTCAATTATTTTCAATTATTTTCAATTATTTTCAATTATTTTCAATTATTTTCAATTATTTTCAATTATTTATAAATTATTGTCAATTATTTTCAATTATTTTCAATTATTTATAATTATTTTCAATTATTTTCATTTATTTTCAATTATTTTCAATTATTTTCAATTATTTTCAATTATTTTCAATTATTTTCAATTATTTTCAATTATTTATAAATTATTGTCAATTATTTTAAATTATTTTCAATTATTTATAAATTATTGTCAATTATTTTCAATTATTTTCAATTATTTATAATTATTTTCAATTATTTTCAATTATTTTCAATTATTTTCAATTATTTATTAATTATTTTCAATTATTATAATTATTTTCAATTATTTTAAATTATTTTCAATTATTTTCAATTTTTTTCAATTATTTTCAATTTTTTTCAATTATTTTCAATTATTTTCAATTATTTTCAATTATTTTCAATTATTTTCAATTATTTTCAATTATTTTCAATTATTTTCAATTATTTTCAATTATTTATAAATTATTGTCAATTATTTTCAATTATTTTCAATTATTTATAATTATTTTCAATTATTTTCATTTATTTTCAATTATTTTCAATTATTTTCAATTATTTTCAATTATTTTCAATTATTTTCAATTATTTTCAATTATTTATAAATTATTGTCAATTATTGTCAATTATTTTCAATTATTTATAATTATTTTCAATTTTTTTAAATTATTTTCAATTATTTTCAATTATTTTCAGTTATTTTCAATTATTTATCAATTATTGTCAATTATTTTCAATTATTTTCAATTATTTATAAATTATTGTCAATTATTTTCAATTATTTTCAATTATTTATAATTATTTTCAATTATTTTCATTTATTTTCAATTATTTTCAATTATTTTCAATTATTTTCAATTATTTTCAATTATTTTCAATTATTTTCAATTATTTATAAATTATTGTCAATTATTTTCAATTATTTTCAATTATTTATAATTATTTTCAATTTTTTTAAATTATTTTCAATTATTTATAAATTATTGTCAATTATTTTCAATTATTTTCAATTATTTATTAATTATTTTCAATTATTATAATTATTTTCAATTATTTTCAATTATTTTCAATTATTTTCAATTTTTTTCAATTATTTTCAATTTTTTTCAATTATTTTCAATTATTTTCAATTATTTTCAATTATTTTCAATTATTTTCAATTATTTTCAATTATTTTCAATTATTTATAAATTATTGTCAATTATTTTCAATTATTTTCAATTATTTATAATTATTTTCAATTATTTTCATTTATTTTCAATTATTTTCAATTATTTTCAATTATTTTCAATTATTTTCAATTATTTTCAATTATTTTCAATTATTTATAAATTATTGTCAATTATTTTCAATTATTTTCAATTATTTATAATTATTTTCAATTTTTTAAAATTATTTTCAATTATTTATAAATTATTGTCCATTATTTTCAATTATTTTCAATTATTTATAATTATTTTCAATTATTTTCAATTATTTTCAATTATTTTCAATTATTTTCAATTATTTTCAATTATTTTCAATTATTTTCAATTATTTATAAATTATTGTCAATTATTTTCAATTATTTTCAATTATTTATAATTATTTTCAATTATTTTCATTTATTTTCAATTATTTTCAATTATTTTCAATTATTTTCAATTATTTTCCATTATTTTCAATTATTTTCAGTTATTTTCAATTATTTTCAATTATTTATCAATTATTGTCAATTATTTTCAATTATTTTCTATTATTTTCAATTATTTTCAATTATTTTCAATTATTTTCAATTATTTTCTATTATTTTCAATTATTTTCAATTATTTTCAATTATTTTCAATTATTTTCAATTATTTATAATTATTTTCAATTATTTTCAATTATTTTCAATTATTTTCAATTATTTATAAATTATTGTCAATTATTTTCAATTATTTTCAATTATTTTCAATTATTTTCAATTATTTTCAATTATTTATAAATTATTTTCAATTATTTATAAATTATTGTCAATTATTTTCAATTATTTTCAATTATTTATAATTATTTTCTATTATTTTAAATTATTTTCAATTATTTTCAATTATTTATAATTATTTTCAATTATTTTCAATTATTTTCAATTATTTATAAATTATTGTCAATTATTTTCAATTATTTTCAATTATTTATTAATTATTTTCAATTATTTATAATTATTTTCAATTATTTTCAATTATTTATAATTATTTTCAATTATTTTCAATTATTTTCAATTATTTTCAATTATTTATAAATTATTGTCAATTATTTTCAATTATTTTCAATTATTTTAAATTATTTATAATTATTTTCAATTATTTTAAATTATTATCAATTATTTTCAATTATTTTCAATTATTTTCAATTTTTTTCAATTATTTTCAATTATTTTCAATTATTTTCAATTATTTTCAATTATTTTCAATTATTTTTAATTATTTTCAATTATTTTCAATTATTTTAAATTATTGACAATTTTTTTCAATTATTTATTAATTATTTTCAAATATTTATAATTATTTTCAAATATTTTCAATTATTTATAATTATTTTCAATTATTTATTATTATTTTCAATTATTTTCAATTATTTTCAATTATTGTCAATTATTTTCAATTATTTTCAATTATTTTCAATTATTGTCAATTATTTTCAATTATTTTCAATTATTTTCAATTATTTTCAATTATTTTCAATTATTTTCAATTATTTTCAATTATTTTCAATTATTTTCAATTATTTTCAATTATTTTCAATTATTTTCAATTATTTTCAATTATTTTCAATTATTTTCAATTATTTTCAATTATTTTCAATTATTTTCAATTATATTAAATTATTTTCAATTATTTTCAATTATTTTCAATTATTTTCAATTATTTTCAATTATATTCAATTATTTTCAATTATTTTCAATTATTTATTAATTATTTTCAATTATTTATAATTATTTTCAATTATTTTCAATTATCTTCAATTATTTTCAATTATTTTCAATTATTTTCAATTATTTTCAATTATTTATAAATTATTGTCAATTATTTTCAATTATTTTCAATTATTTATAAATTATTGTCAATTATTTTCAATTATTTTCAATTATTTATAATTATTTTCAATTATTTTAAATTATTTTCAATTATTTTCAATTATTTTCAATTATTTATTAATTATTTTCAATTATTATAATTATTTTCAATTATTTTCAATTATTTTCAATTATTTTCAATTATTTTCAATTTTTTTCAATTATTTTCAATTATTTTCAATTATTTTCAATTATTTATTAATTATTTTCAATTATTATAATTATTTTCAATTATTTTCAATTTTTTTCAATTATTTTCAATTTTTTTCAATTATTTTCAATTATTTTCAATTATTTTCAATTATTTTCAATTATTTTCAATTATTTATAAATTATTGTCAATTATTTTCAATTATTTTCAATTATTTATAATTATTTTCAATTATTTTCATTTATTTTCAATTATTTTCTATTATTTTCAATTATTTTCAATTATTTTCAATTATTTTCAATTATTTTCAATTATTTTCAATTATTTTCAATTATTTTCAATTATTTATAAATTATTGTCAATTATTTTCAATTATTTTCAATTATTTATAATTATTTTCAATTATTTTCAATTATTTTCAATTATTTTCAATTATTTTCAATTATTTTCAATTATTTTCAATTATTTTCAATTATTTATAAATTATTGTCAATTATTTTCAATTATTTTCAATTATTTTCAATTATTTTCATTTATTTTCAATTATTTTCAATTATTTTCAATTTTTTTCCATTATTTTCAATTATTTTCAATTATTTTCAGTTATTTTCAATTATTTTCAATTATTTATCAATTATTGTCAATTATTTTCAATTATTTTCAATTATTTTCAATTATTTTCAATTATTTTCAATTATTTTCAATTATTTTCAATTATTTATAAATTATTTTCAATTATTTTCAATTATTTATAAATTATTGTCAATTATTTTCAATTATTTTCAATTATTTATAATTATTTTCTATTATTTTAAATTATTTTCAATTATTTTCAATTATTTATAATTATTTTCAATTATTTTCAATTATTTTCAATTATTTATAAATTATTGTCAATTATTTTCAATTATTTTCAATTATTTATTAATTATTTTCAATTATTTATAATTATTTTCAATTATTTTCAATTATCTTCAATTATTTTCAATTATTTTCAATTATTTTCAATTATTTTCAATTATTTTCAATTATTTATAAATTATTGTCAATTATTTTAAATTATTTTCAATTATTTATAAATTATTGTCAATTATTTTCAATTATTTTCAATTATTTATAATTATTTTCAATTATTTTCAATTATTTTCAATTATTTTCAATTATTTATTAATTATTTTCAATTATTATAATTATTTTCAATTATTTTCAATTATTTTCAATTATTTTCAATTTTTTTCAATTATTTTCAATTTTTTTCAATTATTTTCAATTATTTTCAATTATTTTCAATTATTTTCAATTATTTTCAATTATTTTCAATTATTTTCAATTATTTATAAATTATTGTCAATTATTTTCAATTATTTTCAATTATTTATAATTATTTTCAATTATTTTCATTTATTTTCAATTATTTTCAATTATTTTCAATTATTTTCAATTATTTTCAATTATTTTCAATTATTTTCAATTATTTATAAATTATTGTCAATTATTGTCAATTATTTTCAATTATTTATAATTATTTTCAATTTTTTAAAATTATTTTCAATTATTTTCAATTATTTTCAGTTATTTTCAATTATTTATCAATTATTGTCAATTATTTTCAATTATTTTCAATTATTTATAAATTATTGTCAATTATTTTCAATTATTTTCAATTATTTATAATTATTTTCAATTATTTTCATTTATTTTCAATTATTTTCAATTATTTTCAATTATTTTCAATTATTTTCAATTATTTTCAATTATTTTCAATTATTTATAAATTATTGTCAATTATTTTCAATTATTTTCAATTATTTATAATTATTTTCAATTATTTTCAATTATTTTCAATTATTTTCAATTATTTATAAATTATTGTCAATTATTTTCAATTATTTTCAATTATTTATAATTATTTTCAATTATTTTAAATTATTATCAATTATTATCAATTTTTTTCAATTATTTTCAATTTTTTTCAATTATTTTCAATTATTTTCAATTATTTTCAATTATTTTCAATTATTTTCAATTATTTTTAATTATTTTCAATTATTTTCAATTATTTTAAATTATTGACAATTTTTTTCAATTATTTATTAATTATTTTCAAATATTTATAATTATTTTCAAATATTTTCAATTATTTATAATTATTTTCAATTATTTATTATTATTTTCAATTATTTTCAATTATTTTCAATTATTGTCAATTATTTTCAATTATTTTCAATTATTTTCAATTATTGTCAATTATTTTCAATTATTTTCAATTATTTTCAATTATTTTCAATTATTTTCAATTATTTTCAATTATTTTCAATTATTTTCAATTATTTTCAATTATTTTCAATTATTTTCAATTATTTTCAATTATTTTCAATTATTTTCAATTATTTTCAATTATATTAAATTATTTTCAATTATTTTCAATTATTTTCAATTATTTTCAATTATTTTCAATTATATTCAATTATTTTCAATTATTTTCAATTATTTATTAATTATTTTCAATTATTTATAATTATTTTCAATTATTTTCAATTATCTTCAATTATTTTCAATTATTTTCAATTATTTTCAATTATTTTCAATTATTTATAAATTATTGTCAATTATTTTCAATTATTTTCAATTATTTATAAATTATTGTCAATTATTTTCAATTATTTTCAATTATTTATAATTATTTTCAATTATTTTAAATTATTTTCAATTATTTTCAATTATTTTCAATTATTTATTAATTATTTTCAATTATTATAATTATTTTCAATTATTTTCAATTATTTTCAATTATTTTCAATTATTTTCAATTTTTTTCAATTATTTTCAATTATTTTCAATTATTTTCAATTATTTATTAATTATTTTCAATTATTATAATTATTTTCAATTATTTTCAATTTTTTTCAATTATTTTCAATTTTTTTCAATTATTTTCAATTATTTTCAATTATTTTCAATTATTTTCAATTATTTTCAATTATTTATAAATTATTGTCAATTATTTTCAATTATTTTCAATTATTTATTAATTATTTTCAATTATTTATAATTATTTTCAATTATTTTCAATTATTTATAATTATTTTCAATTATTTTCAATTATTTTCAATTATTTTCAATTATTTATAAATTATTGTCAATTATTTTCAATTATTTTCAATTATTTTAAATTATTTATAATTATTTTCAATTATTTTAAATTATTATCAATTATTTTCAATTATTTTCAATTATTTTCAATTTTTTTCAATTATTTTCAATTATTTTCAATTATTTTCAATTATTTTCAATTATTTTCAATTATTTTTAATTATTTTCAATTATTTTCAATTATTTTAAATTATTGACAATTTTTTTCAATTATTTATTAATTATTTTCAAATATTTATAATTATTTTCAAATATTTTCAATTATTTATAATTATTTTCAATTATTTATTATTATTTTCAATTATTTTCAATTATTTTCAATTATTGTCAATTATTTTCAATTATTTTCAATTATTTTCAATTATTGTCAATTATTTTCAATTATTTTCAATTATTTTCAATTATTTTCAATTATTTTCAATTATTTTCAATTATTTTCAATTATTTTCAATTATTTCAATTATTTTCAATTATTTTCAATTATTTTCAATTATTTTCAATTATTTTCAATTATTTTCAATTATTTTCAATTATTTTCAATTATTTTCAATTATATTAAATTATTTTCAATTATTTTCAATTATTTTCAATTATTTTCAATTATTTTCAATTATATTCAATTATTTTCAATTATTTTCAATTATTTATTAATTATTATCAATTATTTATAATTATTTTCAATTATTTTCAATTATCTTCAATTATTTTCAATTATTTTCAATTATTTTCAATTATTTTCAATTATTTATAAATTATTGTCAATTATTTTCAATTATTTTCAATTATTTATAAATTATTGTCAATTATTTTCAATTATTTTCAATTATTTATAATTATTTTCAATTATTTTAAATTATTTTCAATTATTTTCAATTATTTTCAATTATTTATTAATTATTTTCAATTATTATAATTATTTTCAATTATTTTCAATTATTTTCAATTATTTTCAATTATTTTCAATTTTTTTCAATTATTTTCAATTATTTTCAATTATTTTCAATTATTTATTAATTATTTTCAATTATTATAATTATTTTCAATTATTTTCAATTTTTTTCAATTATTTTCAATTTTTTTCAATTATTTTCAATTATTTTCAATTATTTTCAATTATTTTCAATTATTTTCAATTATTTATAAATTATTGTCAATTATTTTCAATTATTTTCAATTATTTATAATTATTTTCAATTATTTTCATTTATTTTCAATTATTTTCTATTATTTTCAATTATTTTCAATTATTTTCAATTATTTTCAATTATTTTCAATTATTTTCAATTATTTTCAATTATTTATAAATTATTGTCAATTATTTTCAATTATTTTCAATTATTTATAATTATTTTCAATTATTTTCAATTATTTTCAATTATTTTCAATTATTTTCAATTATTTTCAATTATTTTCAATTATTTTCAATTATTTATAAATTATTGTCAATTATTTTCAATTATTTTCAATTATTTTCAATTATTTTCATTTATTTTCAATTATTTTCAATTATTTTCAATTTTTTTCCATTATTTTCAATTATTTTCAATTATTTTCAGTTATTTTCAATTATTTTCAATTATTTATCAATTATTGTCAATTATTTTCAATTATTTTCAATTATTTTCAATTATTTTCAATTATTTTCAATTATTTTCAATTATTTTCAATTATTTATAAATTATTTTCAATTATTTTCAATTATTTATAAATTATTGTCAATTATTTTCAATTATTTTCAATTATTTATAATTATTTTCTATTATTTTAAATTATTTTCAATTATTTTCAATTATTTATAATTATTTTCAATTATTTTCAATTATTTTCAATTATTTATAAATTATTGTCAATTATTTTCAATTATTTTCAATTATTTATTAATTATTTTCAATTATTTATAATTATTTTCAATTATTTTCAATTATCTTCAATTATTTTCAATTATTTTCAATTATTTTCAATTATTTTCAATTATTTTCAATTATTTATAAATTATTGTCAATTATTTTAAATTATTTTCAATTATTTATAAATTATTGTCAATTATTTTCAATTATTTTCAATTATTTATAATTATTTTCAATTATTTTCAATTATTTTCAATTATTTTCAATTATTTATTAATTATTTTCAATTATTATAATTATTTTCAATTATTTTCAATTATTTTCAATTATTTTCAATTTTTTTCAATTATTTTCAATTTTTTTCAATTATTTTCAATTATTTTCAATTATTTTCAATTATTTTCAATTATTTTCAATTATTTTCAATTATTTTCAATTATTTATAAATTATTGTCAATTATTTTCAATTATTTTCAATTATTTATAATTATTTTCAATTATTTTCATTTATTTTCAATTATTTTCAATTATTTTCAATTATTTTCAATTATTTTCAATTATTTTCAATTATTTTCAATTATTTATAAATTATTGTCAATTATTGTCAATTATTTTCAATTATTTATA
Organism: Andrena bucephala; assembly: GCA_947577245.1. Classification (NCBI taxonomy): domain Eukaryota; kingdom Metazoa; phylum Arthropoda; class Insecta; order Hymenoptera; family Andrenidae; genus Andrena; species Andrena bucephala. Next base: position 30,868,504 of record OX387716.1, on the reverse strand, counting down.
ATTATTTTCAATTTTTTAAAATTATTTTCAATTATTTTCAATTATTTTCAGTTATTTTCAATTATTTATCAATTATTGTCAATTATTTTCAATTATTTTCAATTATTTATAAATTATTGTCAATTATTTTCAATTATTTTCAATTATTTATAATTATTTTCAATTATTTTCATTTATTTTCAATTATTTTCAATTATTTTCAATTATTTTCAATTATTTTCAATTATTTTCAATTATTTTCAATTATTTATAAATTATTGTCAATTATTTTCAATTATTTTCAATTATTTATAATTATTTTCAATTATTTTCAATTATTTTCAATTATTTTCAATTATTTATAAATTATTGTCAATTATTTTCAATTATTTTCAATTATTTATAATTATTTTCAATTATTTTAAATTATTATCAATTATTATCAATTTTTTTCAATTATTTTCAATTTTTTTCAATTATTTTCAATTATTTTCAATTATTTTCAATTATTTTCAATTATTTTCAATTATTTTCAATTATTTTTAATTATTTTCAATTATTTTCAATTATTTTAAATTATTGACAATTTTTTTCAATTATTTATTAATTATTTTCAAATATTTATAATTATTTTCAAATATTTTCAATTATTTATAATTATTTTCAATTATTTATTATTATTTTCAATTATTTTCAATTATTTTCAATTATTGTCAATTATTTTCAATTATTTTCAATTATTTTCAATTATTGTCAATTATTTTCAATTATTTTCAATTATTTTCAATTATTTTCAATTATTTTCAATTATTTTCAATTATTTTCAATTATTTTCAATTATTTTCAATTATTTTCAATTATTTTCAATTATTTTCAATTATTTTCAATTATTTTCAATTATTTTCAATTATATTAAATTATTTTCAATTATTTTCAATTATTTTCAATTATTTTCAATTATTTTCAATTATATTCAATTATTTTCAATTATTTTCAATTATTTATTAATTATTTTCAATTATTTATAATTATTTTCAATTATTTTCAATTATCTTCAATTATTTTCAATTATTTTCAATTATTTTCAATTATTTTCAATTATTTATAAATTATTGTCAATTATTTTCAATTATTTTCAATTATTTATAAATTATTGTCAATTATTTTCAATTATTTTCAATTATTTATAATTATTTTCAATTATTTTAAATTATTTTCAATTATTTTCAATTATTTTCAATTATTTATTAATTATTTTCAATTATTATAATTATTTTCAATTATTTTCAATTATTTTCAATTATTTTCAATTATTTTCAATTTTTTTCAATTATTTTCAATTATTTTCAATTATTTTCAATTATTTATTAATTATTTTCAATTATTATAATTATTTTCAATTATTTTCAATTTTTTTCAATTATTTTCAATTTTTTTCAATTATTTTCAATTATTTTCAATTATTTTCAATTATTTTCAATTATTTTCAATTATTTATAAATTATTGTCAATTATTTTCAATTATTTTCAATTATTTATAATTATTTTCAATTATTTTTATTTATTTTCAATTATTTTCAATTATTTTCTATTATTTTCAATTATTTTCAATTATTTTCAATTATTTTCAATTATTTTCAATTATTTTCAATTATTTTCAATTATTTTCAATTATTTATAAATTATTGTCAATTATTTTCAATTATTTTCAATTATTTATAATTATTTTCAATTATTTTCAATTATTTTCAATTATTTTCAATTATTTTCAATTATTTTCAATTATTTTCAATTATTTTCAATTATTTATAAATTATTGTCAATTATTTTCAATTATTTTCAATTATTTTCAATTATTTTCATTTATTTTCAATTATTTTCAATTATTTTCAATTTTTTTCCATTATTTTCAATTATTTTCAGTTATTTTCAATTATTTTCAATTATTTATCAATTATTGTCAATTATTTTCAATTATTTTCTATTATTTTCAATTATTTTCAATTATTTTCAATTATTTTCAATTATTTTCAATTATTTTCAATTATTTATAAATTATTTTCAATTATTTTCAATTATTTATAAATTATTGTCAATTATTTTCAATTATTTTCAATTATTTATAATTATTTTCTATTATTTTAAATTATTTTCAATTATTTTCAATTATTTATAATTATTTTCAATTATTTTCAATTATTTTCAATTATTTATAAATTATTGTCAATTATTTTCAATTATTTTCAATTATTTATTAATTATTTTCAATTATTTATAATTATTTTCAATTATTTTCAATTATCTTCAATTATTTTCAATTATTTTCAATTATTTTCAATTATTTTCAATTATTTTCAATTATTTATAAATTATTGTCAATTATTTTAAATTATTTTCAATTATTTATAAATTATTGTCAATTATTTTCAATTATTTTCAATTATTTATAATTATTTTCAATTATTTTCAATTATTTTCAATTATTTTCAATTATTTATTAATTATTTTCAATTATTATAATTATTTTCAATTATTTTCAATTATTTTCAATTATTTTCAATTTTTTTCAATTATTTTCAATTTTTTTCAATTATTTTCAATTATTTTCAATTATTTTCAATTATTTTCAATTATTTTCAATTATTTTCAATTATTTTCAATTATTTTCAATTATTTTCAATTATTTATAAATTATTGTCAATTATTTTCAATTATTTTCAATTATTTATAATTATTTTCAATTATTTTCATTTATTTTCAATTATTTTCAATTATTTTCAATTATTTTCAATTATTTTCAATTATTTTCAATTATTTTCAATTATTTATAAATTATTGTCAATTATTGTCAATTATTTTCAATTATTTATAATTATTTTCAATTTTTTTAAATTATTTTCAATTATTTTCAATTATTTTCAGTTATTTTCAATTATTTATCAATTATTGTCAATTATTTTCAATTATTTTCAATTATTTATAAATTATTGTCAATTATTTTCAATTATTTTCAATTATTTATAATTATTTTCAATTATTTTCATTTATTTTCAATTATTTTCAATTATTTTCAATTATTTTCAATTATTTTCAATTATTTTCAATTATTTTCAATTATTTATAAATTATTGTCAATTATTTTCAATTATTTTCAATTATTTATAATTATTTTCAATTTTTTTAAATTATTTTCAATTATTTATAAATTATTGTCAATTATTTTCAATTATTTTCAATTATTTATTAATTATTTTCAATTATTATAATTATTTTCAATTATTTTCAATTATTTTCAATTATTTTCAATTTTTTTCAATTATTTTCAATTTTTTTCAATTATTTTCAATTATTTTCAATTATTTTCAATTATTTTCAATTATTTTCAATTATTTTGAATTATTTTCAATTATTTATAAATTATTGTCAATTATTTTCAATTATTTTCAATTATTTATAATTATTTTCAATTATTTTCATTTATTTTCAATTATTTTCAATTATTTTCAATTATTTTCAATTATTTTCAATTATTTTCAATTATTTTCAATTATTTATAAATTATTGTCAATTATTTTCAATTATTTTCAATTATTTATAATTATTTTCAATTTTTTTAAATTATTTTCAATTATTTATAAATTATTGTCAATTATTTTCAATTATTTTCAATTATTTATAATTATTTTCAATTATTTTCAATTATTTTCAATTATTTTCAATTATTTTCAATTATTTTCAATTATTTTCAATTATTTTCAATTATTTTCAATTATTTATAAATTATTGTCAATTATTTTCAATTATTTTCAATTATTTATAATTATTTTCAATTATTTTCATTTATTTTCAATTATTTTCAATTATTTTCAATTATTTTCAATTATTTTCCATTATTTTCAATTATTTTCAGTTATTTTCAATTATTTTCAATTATTTATCAATTATTGTCAATTATTTTCAATTATTTTCTATTATTTTCAATTATTTTCAATTATTTTCAATTATTTTCAATTATTTTCAATTATTTTCAATTATTTTCAATTATTTTCAATTATTTTCAATTATTTTCAATTATTTTCAATTATTTTCAATTATTTATAAATTATTGTCAATTATTTTCAATTATTTTCAATTATTTATAATTATTTTCTATTATTTTAAATTATTTTCAATTATTTTCAATTATTTATAATTATTTTCAATTATTTTCAATTATTTTCAATTATTTATAAATTATTGTCAATTATTTTCAATTATTTTCAATTATTTATTAATTATTTTCAATTATTTATAATTATTTTCAATTATTTTCAATTATCTTCAATTATTTTCAATTATTTTCAATTATTTTCAATTATTTTCAATTATTTTCAATTATTTATAAATTATTGTCAATTATTTTAAATTATTTTCAATTATTTATAAATTATTGTCAATTATTTATAAATTATTGTCAATTATTTTCAATTATTTTCAATTATTTATAATTATTTTCAATTATTTTAAATTATTTTCAATTATTTTCAATTATTTTCAATTATTTTCAATTATTTATTAATTATTTTCAATTATTATAATTATTTTCAATTATTTTCAATTATTTTCAATTATTTTCAATTTTTTTCAATTATTTTCAATTTTTTTCAATTATTTTCAATTATTTTCAATTATTTTCAATTATTTTCAATTATTTTCAATTATTTTCAATTATTTTCAATTATTTATAAATTATTGTCAATTATTTTCAATTATTTTCAATTATTTATAATTATTTTCAATTATTTTCATTTATTTTCAATTATTTTCAATTATTTTCAATTATTTTCAATTATTTTCAATTATTTTCAATTATTTTCTATTATTTTAAATTATTTTCAATTATTTTCAGTTATTTATAATTATTTTCAATTATTTTCAATTATTTTCAATTATTTTCAATTATTTATAAATTATTGTCAATTATTTTCAATTATTTTCAATTATTTTCAATTATTTATAATTATTTTCAATTATTTTAAATTATTATCAATTATTTTCAATTATTTACAATTATTTTCAATTATTTTCAATTATTTTCAATTATTTTCAATTTTTTTCTATTATTTTCAATTATTTTCAATTATTTTCAATTATTTTCAATTATTTTCAATTATTTTCAATTATTTTCAATTATTTTCAATTATTTTCAATTATTTTCAATTATTTATAAATTATTGTCAATTATTTTCAATTATTTATAATTATTTTCAATTATTTTCAATTATTTTTAATTATTTACAATTATTTTCAATTATTTTCAATTATTTTCAATTATTTTCAATTATTTTCAATTATTTATCAATTATTGTCAATTATTTTCAATTATTTTAAATTATTTTCAATTATTTTCAATTATTTTCAATTATTTTCAATTATTTTCAATTTTTTTCAATTATTTATTAATTATTTTCAATTATTTATAATTATTTTCAATTATTTTCAATTATTTTCAATTATTGTCAATTATTTTCAATTATTTTCAATTATTATCAATTATTGTCAATTATTTTCAATTATTTTCAATTATTTTCAATAATTTTCAATTATTTTCAATTATTTTCAATTGTTTTCAATTATTTTCAATTATTTTCAATTATTTTCAATTATTTTCAATTATTTTCAATTATTTTCAATTATTTTCAATTATTTTCAATTATTTTCAATTATTTTCAATTATACTAAATTATTTTCAATTATTTTCAATTATTTTCAATTATTTTCAATTATTTTCAATTATTTTCAGTTATTTTCAATTATTTATTAATTATTTTCAATTATTTATAATTATTTTCAATTATTTTCAATTATCTTCAATTATTTTCAATTATTTTCAATTATTTTCAATTATTTTCAATTATTTTCAATTATTTATAAATTATTGTCAATTATTTTCAATTATTTTCAATTATTTATAAATTATTGTCAATTATTTTCAATTATTTTCAATTATTTATAATTATTTTCAACTATTTTAAATTATTTTCAATTATTTTAAATTATTTTCAATTATTTTCAATTATTTATTAATTATTTTCAATTATTATAATTATTTTCAATTATTTTCAATTATTTTCAATTATTTTCAATTTTTTTCAATTATTTTCAATTTTTTTCAATTATTTTCAATTATTTTCAATTATTTTCAATTATTTTCAATTATTTTCAATTATTTTCAATTATTTATAAATTATTGTCAATTATTTTCAATTATTTTCAATTATTTATAATTATTTTCAATTATTTTCATTTATTTTCAATTATTTTCAATTATTTTCAATTATTTTCAATTATTTTCAATTATTTTCAATTATTTTCAATTATTTTCAATTATTTATAAATTATTGTCAATTATTTTCAATTATTTTCAATTATTTATAATTATTTTCAATTATTTTAAATTATTTTCAATTATTTTCAATTATTTTCAGTTATTTTCAATTATTTATCAATTATTGTCAATTATTTTCAATTATTTTCAATTATTTTTAATTATTTTCAATTATTTTCAATTATTTTCAATTATTTTCAATTATTTTCAATTATTTTCAATTATTTTCAATTATTTTCAATTATTTATAAATTATTGTCAATTATTTTCAATTATTTTCAATTATTTATAATTATTTTCTATTATTTTAAATTATTTTCAATTATTTTCAATTATTTTCAATTATTTTCAATTATTTTCAATTATTTATAAATTATTGTCAATTATTTTCAATTATTTTCAATTATTTTCAATTATTTATAATTATTTTCAATTATTTTAAATTATTATCAATTATTTTCAATTATTTTCAATTATTTTCAATTATTTTCAATTATTTTCAATTATTTATCAATTATTGTCAATTATTTTCAATTATTTTCTATTATTTTCAATTATTTTCAATTATTTTCAATTATTGTCAATTATTTTCAATTATTTTCAATTATTTTCAATTATTTTCAATTATTTTCAATTATTTATAAATTATTTTCAATTATTTTAAATTATTTTCAATTATTTTCAATTATTTTCAATTATTTATTAATTATTTTCAATTATTATAATTATTTTCAATTATTTTCAATTATTTTCAATTATTTTCAATTATTTTCAATTATTTTCAATTATTTATAAATTATTGTCAATTATTTTAAATTATTTTCAATTATTTATAAATTATTGTCAATTATTTTCAATTATTTTCAATTATTTATAATTATTTTCAATTATTTTAAATTATTTTCAATTATTTTCAATTATTTTCAATTATTTTCAATTTTTTTCAATTATTTTCAATTTTTTTCAATTATTTTCAATTATTTTCAATTATTTTCAATTATTTTCAATTATTTTCAATTATTTTCAATTATTTTCAATTATTTTCAATTATTTATAAATTATTGTCAATTATTTTCAATTATTTTCAATTATTTATAATTATTTTCAATTATTTTCATTTATTTTCAATTATTTTCAATTATTTTCAATTATTTTCAATTATTTTCAATTATTTTCTATTATTTTAAATTATTTTCAATTATTTTCAGTTATTTATAATTATTTTCAATTATTTTCAATTATTTTCAATTATTTTCAATTATTTATAAATTATTGTCAATTATTTTCAATTATTTTCAATTATTTTCAATTTATTATAATTATTTTCAATTATTTTAAATTATTATCAATTATTTTCAATTATTTACAATTATTTTCAATTATTTTCAATTATTTTCAATTATTTTCAATTTTTTTCAATTATTTTCAATTATTTTCAATTATTTTCAATTATTTTCAATTATTTTCAATTATTTTCAATTATTTTCAATTATTTTCAATTATTTATAAATTATTGTCAATTATTTTCAATTATTTATAATTATTTTCAATTATTTTCAATTATTTTTAATTATTTACAATTATTTTCAATTATTTTCAATTATTTTCAATTATTTTCAATTATTTTCAATTATTTATCAATTATTGTCAATTATTTTCAATTATTTTCAATTATTTTCAATTATTTTCAATTATTTTCAATTATTTTCAATTATTTTCAATTTTTTTCAATTATTTATTAATTATTTTCAATTATTTATAATTATTTTCAATTATTTTCAATTATTTTCAATTATTGTCAATTATTTTCAATTATTTTCAATTATTTTCAATTATTTTCAATTATTTTCAATTATTTTCAATTATTTTCAATTATTTTCAATTATTTATAAATTATTGTCAATTATTTTCAATTATTTTCAATTATTTATAATTATTTTCAATTATTTTCAATTATCTTCAATTATTTTCAATTATTTTCAATTATTTTCAATTATTTTCAATTATTTTCAATTATTTATAAATTATTGTCAATTATTTTAAATTATTTTCAATTATTTATAAATTATTGTCAATTATTTATAAATTATTGTCAATTATTTTCAATTATTTTCAATTATTTATAATTATTTTCAATTATTTTAAATTATTTTCAATTATTTTCAATTATTTTCAATTATTTTCAATTATTTATTAATTATTTTCAATTATTATAATTATTTTCAATTATTTTCAATTATTTTCAATTATTTTCAATTTTTTTCAATTATTTTCAATTTTTTTCAATTATTTTCAATTATTTTCAATTATTTTCAATTATTTTCAATTATTTTCAATTATTTTCAATTATTTTCAATTATTTATAAATTATTGTCAATTATTTTCAATTATTTTCAATTATTTATAATTATTTTCAATTATTTTCATTTATTTTCAATTATTTTCAATTATTTTAAATTATTTTCAATTATTTTCAATTATTTTCAATTATTTTCTATTATTTTAAATTATTTTCAATTATTTTCAGTTATTTATAATTATTTTCAATTATTTTCAATTATTTTCAATTATTTTCAATTATTTATAAATTATTGTCAATTATTTTCAATTATTTTCAATTATTTTCAATTATTTATAATTATTTTCAATTATTTTAAATTATTATCAATTATTTTCAATTATTTACAATTATTTTCAATTATTTTCAATTTTTTTCAATTATTTTCAATTATTTTCAATTATTTTCAATTATTTTCAATTATTTTCAATTATTTTCAATTATTTTCAATTATTTTCAATTATTTTCAATTATTTTCAATTATTTATAAATTATTGTCAATTATTTTCAATTATTTATAATTATTTTCAATTATTTTCAATTATTTTTAATTATTTACAATTATTTTCAATTATTTTCAATTATTTTCAATTATTTTCAATTATTTTCAATTATTTATCAATTATTGTCAATTATTTTCAATTATTTTAAATTATTTTCAATTATTTTCAATTATTTTCAATTATTTTCAATTATTTTCAATTTTTTTCAATTATTTATTAATTATTTTCAATTATTTATAATTATTTTCAATTATTTTCAATTATTTTCAATTATTGTCAATTATTTTCAATTATTTTCAATTATTATCAATTATTGTCAATTATTTTCAATTATTTTCAATTATTTTCAATAATTTTCAATTATTTTCAATTATTTTCAATTATTTTCAATTATTTTCAATTATTTTCAATTATTTTCAATTATTTTCAATTATTTTCAATTATTTTCAATTATTTTCAATTATTTTCAATTATTTTCAATTATACTAAATTATTTTCAATTATTTTCAATTATTTTCAATTATTTTCAATTATTTTCAATTATTTTCAGTTATTTTCAATTATTTATTAATTATTTTCAATTATTTATAATTATTTTCAATTATTTTCAATTATCTTCAATTATTTTCAATTATTTTCAATTATTTTCAATTATTTTCAATTATTTTCAATTATTTATAAATTATTGTCAATTATTTTCAATTATTTTCAATTATTTATAAATTATTGTCAATTATTTTCAATTATTTTCAATTATTTATAATTATTTTCAACTATTTTAAATTATTTTCAATTATTTTCAATTATTTTCAATTATTTTCAATTATTTATTAATTATTTTCAATTATTATAATTATTTTCAATTATTTTCAATTATTTTCAATTATTTTCAATTATTTTCAATTTTTTTCAATTATTTTCAATTTTTTTCAATTATTTTCAATTATTTTCAATTATTTTCAATTATTTTCAATTATTTTCAATTATTTTCAATTATTTTCAATTATTTATAAATTATTGTCAATTATTTTCAATTATTTTCAATTATTTATAATTATTTTCAATTATTTTCATTTATTTTCAATTATTTTCAATTATTTTCAATTATTTTCAATTATTTTCAATTATTTTCAATTATTTATAAATTATTGTCAATTATTTTCAATTATTTTCAATTATTTATAATTATTTTCAATTATTTTAAATTATTTTCAATTATTTTCAATTATTTTCAATTATTTTCAGTTATTTTCAATTATTTTCAATTATTTATCAATTATTGTCAATTATTTTCAATTATTTTCAATTATTTTTAATTATTTTCAATTATTTTCAATTATTTTCAATTATTTTCAATTATTTTCAATTATTTTCAATTATTTTCAATTATTTATAAATTATTGTCAATTATTTTCAATTATTTTCAATTATTTATAATTATTTTCTATTATTTTAAATTATTTTCAATTATTTTCAATTATTTTCAATTATTTTCAATTATTTTCAATTATTTATAAATTATTGTCAATTATTTTCAATTATTTTCAATTATTTTCAATTATTTATAATTATTTTCAATTATTTTAAATTATTATCAATTATTTTCAATTATTTTCAATTATTTTCAATTATTTTCAATTATTTTCAATTATTTATCAATTATTGTCAATTATTTTCAATTATTTTCTATTATTTTCAATTATTTTCAATTATTTTCAATTATTGTCAATTATTTTCAATTATTTTCAATTATTTTCAATTATTTTCAATTATTTTCAATTATTT
>OX387716.1:30832876-30857332 GCA_947577245.1 Andrena bucephala | reverse complement strand
AAATAATTGAAAATAATTGACAATAATTGACAATAATTGATAAATAATTGAAAATAATTGAAAATAATTGAAAATAATTGAAAATAATTGAAAATAATTGAAAATAATCGAAAATAATTGAAAATAATTATAAATAATTGAAAATAATTTAAAATAATTGACAATAATTTATAAATAATTGAAAATAATTGAAAATAAGTGAAAATAATTGAAAATAATTGAAAATAATTGAAAATAATTGAAAATAATTGAAAATAATTATAAATAATTGAAAATAATTGAAAATAATTGACAATAATTTATAAATAATTGAAAATAATTAAAAATAATTGAAAATAATTGAAAATAATTGTAAATAATTGAAAATAATTGAAAAAAATTGAAAATAAATGAAAGTAATTGAAAATAATTTAAAATAATTGTAAATAATGGAAAATAATTGAAAATAGTTTAAAATAATTATAAATAATTGAAAATAATTGATAAATAGTTGAAAATAATTAAAATAATTATAAATAATTGAATATAATTGATAAATAATTGAAAATAATTGAAAATAATTGAAAATAATTGAAAATAATTGAAAATAATTATAAATAATTGAAAATAATTAATAAATAATTGAAAATAATTGAAAATAATTGAAAATAATTGAAAATAATTGAAAATAATTTAAAATAATTGAAAATAATTATAAATAATTGAAAATAATTGACAATAATTTATAAATAATTGAAAATAATTGACAATAATTTATAAATAATTGAAAATAATTGAAAATAATTGAAAATAATTGAAAATAATTGAAAATAATTGAAAATAATTGATGATAATTGAAAATAATTGAAAATAATTTTAAATAATTGAAAATAATTAATAAATAATTGAAAATAATTGAAAATAATTGAAAATAATTGAAAATAATTGAAAATAATTGAAAATAATTGAAAATAATTGAAAATAATTGAAAATAACTGAAAATAATTGAAAATAATAGAAAAATAATTGAAAATAATTGAAAATAATTATAAATAATTGAAAATAATTAATAAATAATTGAAAATAATTGAAAATAATTGAAATAATTTAAAATAATTGAAAATAATTATAATAATTGAAAATAATTGAAAATAGTTGACAATAATTTATAAATAATTGAAAATAATTGACAATAATTTATAAATAATTGAAAATAATTGAAAATAATTGAAAATAATTGAAAATAATTGAAAATAATTGAAAATAATTGAAAATAATTGAAGATAATTGAAAATAATTGAAAATAATTGAAAATAATTGACAATAATTTATAAATAATTGAAAATAATTGAAAATAATTGAAAATAATTGAAAATAATTATAAATAATTGAAAATAATTGAAAATAATTTAAAATAATAGAAAATAATTATAAATAATTGAAAATAATTGAAAATAATTGAAAATAATTTAATATAATTGAAAATATTGAAAATAATTGAAAATAATTGAAAATAATTGAAAATAATTGAAAATAATTGAAAATAATTGGAAATAATTGAAAATAATTGAAAATAATTGAAAATAATTGAAAATAATTGAAAATAATTGAAATAATTGAAAAATAATTGAAAATAATTGAAAACAATTGACAATAATTGATAAATAATTGAAAATAATTGAAAATAACTGAAAATAATTGAAAATAATTGAAAATAATTGAAAATAATTTAAAATAATTGAAAATAATTATAAATAATTGAAAATAATTGAAAATAATTGACAATAATTTATAAATAATTGAAAATAATTGAAAAATAATTGAAAATAATTGAAAATAATTGAAAATAATTGAAAATAATTGAAAATAATTGAAAATAAATGAAATATTTGAAAATAATTATAAATAATTGAAAATAATTGAAAATAATTGACAATAATTTATAAATAATTGAAAATAATTGAAAATAATTGAAAATAATTGAAAATAATTGAAAATAATTGAAAATAATTGAAAAAAATTGATAATAATTGAAAAAAATTGAAAATAATTGAAAATAATTGAAAATAATTATAATAATTGAAAATAATTAATAAATAATTGAAAATAATTGAAAATAATTGAAAATAATTGAAAATAATTGAAAATAATTATAAATAATTGAAAATAATTGAAAATAATTGAAAATAATTGACAATAATTTATAAATAATTGAAAATAATTGAAAATAATTGACAATAATTTATAAATAATTGAAAATAATTGAAAATAATTGAAAATAATTGACAATAATTTATAAATAATTGAAAATAATTGAAAATAATTGAAAATAATTGAAAATAATTGAAAATAATTGAAGATAATTGAAAATAATGAAAATAATTATAAATAATTGAAAATAATTAATAAATAATTGAAAATAATTGAAAATAATTGAAAATAATTGAAAATAATTGAAAATAATTGAAAATAATTGAAAATAATTTAATATAATTGAAAATAATTGAAAATAATTGAAAATAATTGAAAATAATTGAAAATAATTGAAAATAATTGAAAATAATTGAAAATAATTGAAATAATTGAAAATAATTGAAAATAATTGAAAATAATTGAAAATATTGAAAATAATTGACAATAATTGAAAATAATTGAAAATAATTGAAAATAATTGACAATAATTGACAATAATTGATAAATAATTGAAAATAATTGAAAATAATTGAAAATAATTGAAAATAATTGAAAATAATTGAAAATAATTGAAAATAATTGAAAATAATCGAAAATAATTGAAAATAATTGAAAATAATTATAAATAATTGAAAATAATTTAAAATAATTGACAATAATTTATAAATAATTGAAAATAATTGAAAATAATTGAAAATAATTGAAAATAATTGAAAATAATTGAAAATAATTGAAAATAATTATAAATAATTGAAAATAATTGAAAATAATTGACAATAATTTATAAATAATTGAAAATAATTAAAAATAATTGAAAATAATTGAAAATAATTGAAAATAATTGTAAATAATTGAAAATAATTGAAAAAAATTGAAAATAAATGAAAGTAATTGAAAATAATTTAAAATAATTGTAAATAATGGAAAATAATTGAAAATAGTTTAAAATAATTATAAATAATTGAAAATAATTGATAAATAGTTGAAAATAATTAAAATAATTATAAATAATTGAATATAATTGATAAATAATTGAAAATAATTGAAAATAATTGAAAATAATTGAAAATAATTGAAAATAATTATAAATAATTGAAAATAATTAATAAATAATTGAAAATATTGAAAATAATTGAAAATAATTGAAAATAATTGAAAATAATTGAAAATAATTATAAACAATTGAAAATAATTGAAAATAATTGACAATAATTTATAAATAATTGAAAATAATTGACAATAATTTATAAATAATTGAAAATAATTGAAAATAATTGAAAATAATTGAAAATAATTGAAAATAATTGAAAATAATTGATGATAATTGAAAATAATTGAAAATAATTTTAAATAATTGAAAATAATTAATAAATAATTGAAAATAATTGAAATAATTGAAAATAATTGAAAATAATTGAAAATAATTATTGAAAATAATTGAAAATAATTGAAAATAATTGAAAATAATTGAAAATAATTGAAAATAATTGAAAATAATTGAAAATAATTGAAAATAATTGAAAATAATTGAAAATAATTGAAAATAATTGAAAATAATTATAAATAATTGAAAATAATTAATAAATAATTGAAAATAATTGAAAATAATTGAAAATAATTGAAAATAATTTAAAATAATTGAAAATAATTATAAATAATTGAAAATAATTGAAAATAGTTGACAATAATTTATAAATTAATTGAAAATAATTGACAATAATTATAAATAATTGAAAATAATTGAAAATAATTGAAAATAATTGAAAATAATTGAAAATAATTGAAAATAATTGAAGATAATTGAAAATAATTGAAAATAATTGAAAATAATTGAAAATAATTGACAATAATTTATAAATAATTGAAAATAATTGAAAATAATTGAAAATAATTGAAAATAATTATAAATAATTGAAAATAATTGAAAATAATTTAAAATAATAGAAAATAATTATAAATAATTGAAAATAATTGAAAATAATTGACAATAATTTATAAATAATTGAAAATAATTGAAAATAATTGAAAATAATTGAAAATAATTGAAAATAATTGACAATAATTGATAAATAATTGAAAATAATTGAAAATAACTGAAAATAATTGAAAATAATTGAAAATAATTGAAAATAATTGAAAATAATTTAAAATAATTGAAAATAATTATAAATAATTGAAAATAATTGAAAATAATTGACAATAATTTATAAATAATTGAAAATAATTGAAAATAATTGAAAATAATTGAAAATAATTGAAAATAATTGAAAATAATTGAAATAATTGAAAATAAATGAAAAAAAAATGAAAATAATTGAAAATAATTATAAATAATTGAAAATAATTGAAAATAATTGACAATAATTTATAAATAATTGAAAATAATTGAAAATAATTGAAATAATTGAAAATAATTGAAAATAATTGAAAAAATTGAAAATAATTGAAAAAAATTGAAAATAATTGAAAATAATTGAAAATAATTGAAAATAAATGAAAATAATTGAAAATAATTGAAAATAATTGAAATAATTGACAATAATTGAAAATAATTGAAAATAATTGAAAATAATTGACAATAATTGAATATAATTGAAAATAATTGAAAATAATTGAAAATAATTATAAATAATTGAAATAATTGAAAATAATTGAAAATAATTAAAAATAATTGAAAATAATTGAAAATAATTGTAAATAATTGAAAATAATTGAAAAAATTTAAAATAAATGAAAGTAATTGAGAATAATTTAAAATAATTGTAATAATGGAAAATAATTGAAAATAGTTTAAAATAATTATAAATAATTGAAAATAATTGATAAATAGTTGAAAATAATTAAAATAATTATAAATAATTGAATATAATTGATAAATAATTGAAAATAATTGAAAATAATTGAAAATAATTGAAAATAATTGAAAATAATTGAAAATAATTATAAATAATTGAAAATAATTAATAAATAATTGAAAATAATTGAAAATAATTGAAAATAATTGAAAATAATTGAAAATAATTGAAAATAATTGAAAATAATTGAAAATAATTATAAATAATTGAAAATAATTAATAAATAATTGAAAATAATTGAAAATAATTGAAAATAATTGAAAATAATTGAAAATAATTTTAAAATAATTGAAAATAATTATAAATAATTGAAAATAATTGAAAATAATTGACAATAATTTATAAATAATTGAAAATAATTGACAATAATTTATAAATAATTGAAAATAATTGAAAATAATTGAAAATAATTGAAAATAATTGAAAATAATTGAAAATAATTGATGATAATTGAAAATAATTGAAAATAATTTTAAATAATTGAAAATAATTAATAAATAATGAAAATAATTGAAAATAATTGAAAATAATTGAAAATAGTTGAAAATAATTGAAAATAATTGAAATAATTGAAAATAATTGAAAATAATTGAAAATAATTGAAAATAATTGAAAATAATTGAAAATAATTGAAAATAATTGAAAATAATTATAAATAATTGAAAATAATTAATAAATAATTGAAAATAATTGAAAATAATTGGAAAATAATTGAAAATAATTAAATAATTGAAAATAATTATAAATAATTGAAAATAATTGAAAATAGTTGACAATAATTTATAAATAATTGAAAATAATTGACAATAATTTATAAATAATTGAAAATAATTGAAAATAATTGAAAATAATTGAAAATAATTGAAAATAATTGAAGATAATTGAAAATAATTGAAAATAATTGAAAATAATTGACAATAATTTATAAATAATTGAAAATAATTGAAAATAATTGAAAATAATTGAAAATAATTATAAATAATTGAAAATAATTGAAAATAATTTAAAATAATAGAAAATAATTATAATAATTGAAAATAATTGAAAATAATTGACAATAATTTATAAATAATTGAAAATAATTGAAAATAATTGAAAATAATTGAAAATAATTGAAAATAATTGAAAATAATTGACAATAATTGATAAATAATTGAAAATAATTGAAAATAACTGAAAATAATTGAAAATAATTGAAAATAATTGAAAATAATTGAAAATAATTATAATAATTGACAATAATTTATAGGTAATTGAAAATAATTGAAAATAATTGACAATAATTATAAATAATTGAAAATAATTGAAATAATTGAAAATAATTGAAAATAATTGAAAATAATTGAAAATAATTGAAAATAATTGAAAATAAATGAAAAAAATGAAAATAATTGAAAATAATTATAAATAATTGAAAATAATTGAAAATAATTGACAATAATTTATAAATAATTGAAAATAATTGAAAATAATTGAAAATAATTGAAAATAATTGAAAAAAATTGAAAATAATTGAAAAAAATTGAAAATAATTGAAAATAATTGAAAATAATTATAATAATTGAAAATAATTAATAAATAATTGAAAATAATTTAAAATAATTGAAAATAATTGAAAATAATTATAAATAATTGAAAATAATTGAAAATAATTGACAATAATTGAAAATAATTGAAAATAATTGAAAATAATTGAAAATAATTGAAAATAATTGAAAATAATTGAAAATAATTGAAAATAATTGAAAATAATTGAAAATAATTGAAAATAATTGACAATAATTGAAAATAATTGAAAATAATTGAAAATAATTGACAATAATTGAATATAATTGAAAATAATTGAAAATAATTGAAAATAATTGAAAATAATTATAAATAATTGAAAATAA
The DNA here is from genome assembly GCA_947577245.1 of Andrena bucephala. NCBI lineage: Eukaryota > Metazoa > Arthropoda > Insecta > Hymenoptera > Andrenidae > Andrena > Andrena bucephala. The sequence continues at coordinate 30,850,413 of OX387716.1, read as the reverse complement.
TTGAAAATAATTGACAATAATTTATAAATAATTGAAAATAATTAAAAATAATTGAAAATAATTGAAAATAATTGTAAATAATTGAAAATAATTGAAAAAAATTTAAAATAAATGAAAGTAATTGAGAATAATTTAAAATAATTGTAAATAATGGAAAATAATTGAAAATAGTTTAAAATAATTATAAATAATTGAAAATAATTGATAAATAGTTGAAAATAATTAAAATAATTATAAATAATTGAATATAATTGATAAATAATTGAAAATAATTGAAAATAATTGAAAATAATTGAAAATAATTGAAAATAATTGAAAATAATTATAAATAATTGAAAATAATTGAAAATAATTGAAAATAATGAAAATAATTGACAATAATTTATAAATAATTGAAAATAATTGAAAATAATTGAAAATAATTGAAAATAATTGAAAATAATTGAAAATAATTGAAAATAATTGAAAATAATTGAAAATAATTGAAAATAATTATAAATAATGACAATAATTTTAGGTAATTGAAAATAATTGAAAATAATTGAAAATAATTGAAAATAATTATAAATAATTGACAATAATTTATAGGTAATTGAAAATAATTGAAATAATTGAAAATAATTGAAAATAATTGAAAATAATTGAAAATAATTGAAAATAATTGAAAATAATTGAAAATAATTGACAATAATTGATAAATAATTGAAAATAATTGAAAATAATTGAAAATAATTGAAAATAATTGACAATAATTTATAAATAATTGAAAATAATTGAAAATAATTGAAAATAATTGAAAATAATTGAAAATAATTGAAAATAATTGAAAATAATTATAAATAATTGAATATAATTGATAAATAATTGAAAATAATTGAAAATAATTGAAAATAATTGAAAATAATTGAAAATAATTGAAAATAATTATAAATAATTGAAAATAATTAATAAATAATTGAAAATAATTGAAAATAATTGAAAATAATTGAAAATAATTGAAAATAATTGAAAATAATTTAAAATAATTGAAAATAATTATAAATAATTGAAAATAATTGAAAATAATTGACAATAATTTATAAATAATTGAAAATAATTGACAATAATTTATAAATAATTGAAAATAATTGAAAATAATTGAAAATAATTGAAAATAATTGAAAATAATTGAAAATAATTGAAGATAATTGAAAATAATTGAAAATAATTTTAAATAATTGAAAATAATTAATAAATAATTGAAAATAATTGAAAACAATTGAAAATAATTGAAAATAATTGAAAATAATTGAAAATAATTGAAAATAATTGAAAATAATTGAAAATAATTGAAAATAATTGAAAATAATTGAAAATAATTGAAAATAATTGAAAATAATTGAAAATAATTGAAAATAATTATAAATACTTGAAAATAATTAATAAATAATTGAAAATAATTGAAAATAATTGAAAATAATTGAAAATAATTGAAAATAATTGAAAATAATTGAAAATAATTGAAAATAATTGAAAATAATTGAAAATAATTGAAAATAATTATAAATAATTGAAAATAATTGAAAATAATTCACAATAATTTATAAATAATTGAAAATAATTGACAATAATTTATAAATAATTGAAAATATTTGAAAATAATTGAAAATAATTGAAAATAATTGAAAATAATTGAAAATAATTGAAAATAATTGAAGATAATTGAAAATAATTGAAAATAATTGAAAATAATTGACAATAATTTATAGGTAATTGAAAATAATTGAAAATAATTGAAAATAATTGAAAATAATTATAAATAATTGAAAATAATTGAAAATAATTTAAAATAATAGAAAATAATTATAAATAATTGAAAATAATTGAAAATAATTGACAATAATTTATAAATAATTGAAAATAATTGAAAATAATTGAAAATAATTGAAAATAATGAATAATTGAAAATAATTGAAAATAATTGAAAATAATTGAAAATAATTGAAAATAATTGAAAATAATTGAAAAAATGAAATATTGATAAATAATTGAAAATAATTGAAAATAACTGAAAATAATTGAAAATAATTGAAAATAATTGAAAATAATTGAAAATAATTTAAATAATTGAAAATAATATGAAAATAATTGAAAATAATTATAAATAATTGAAAATAATTATAAATAATTGAAATAATTGAAAATAATAATAAATATTTGAAAATAATTGAAAATAATTGAAAATAATTATAAATAATTGAAAATAATTATAAATAATTGAAAATAATTGAAAATATTTGAAAATATTTGAAAATAATTGAAAAATAATTGAAAATAATTGAAAATAATTGAAAATAATTAAAAATAATTGACAAATAATTGAAAATAATTGAAAATAATTGAAAATAATTGAAAATAATTGAAATAATTGAAAATTATTGACAATAATTGAAAATAATTGAAAATAATTGAAATAATTGAAAATAATTGAAAATAATTGAAAATAATTGATAATAATTTAAAATAATTGAAAATAATTGAAAATAATTGAAAAATAATTGAAAATAATTGAAAAATATTTAAAATAATAGAAAATAATTATAAATAATTGAAAATAATAATTGAAAATAATTGACAATAATTTATAAATAATGAAAATAATTGAAAATAATTGAAAATAATTGAAAATAATTGAAAATAATTGAAAATAATTGAAAATAATTGAAAATAATTGAAAATAATTGAAAATAATTGAAAATAATTGAAAATAATTGAAAATAATTGAAAATAATTGAAAATAATTGAAAATAATTGAAAATAATTGAAATAATTGAAAATAATTGAAAATAATTGAAAAAAATTGAAAATAATTGATAAATAATTGAAAATAATTAAATAACTGAAAATAACTGAAAATAATTGAAAATAATTGAAAATAATTGAAAATAATTTAAAATAATTGAAAATAATTGAAAATAATTGAAAATAATTATAAATAATTGAAAATAATTGAAAATAATTGAAAATAATTATAAATATTTGAAAATAATTGAAAATAATTGAAAATAATTATAAATTGAATTGAAAATAATTATAAATAATTGAAAATAATTGAAAATAATTATAAATATTGAAAATAATTGAAAAAAATTGAAAATAATTGAAAATAATTGAAAATAATTGAAATTAATTAAAAATAATTGACAATAATTGATAAATAATTGAAATAATTGAAAATAATTGAAAATAATTGAAAATATTGAAAATAATTGACAATAATTTATAAATAATTGAAAATAATTGAAAATAATTGAAATAATTGAAAATAATTATAAATAATTGAAAATAATTGAAAATAATTTAAAATAATAGAAAATAATTATAAATAATTGAAAATAATTGAAAATAATTGAAAATAATTTAAAATAATAGAAAATAATTATAAATAATTGAAAATAATTGAAAATAATTGACAATAATTTATAAATAATTGAAAATAATTGAAAATAATTGAAAATAATTGAAAATAATTGAAAATAATTGAAAATAATTGAAAATAATTGAAAATAATTGAAAATAATTGAAAATAATTGAAAATAATTGAAAATAATTGAAAATAATTGAAAAAAATTGAAAATAATTGAAAATAATTGAAAATAATTGTAAATAATTGAAATTAATTGATAATAATTTAAATAATTGAAAATAATTATAAATAATTGAAAATAATTGAAAATAATTGACAATAATTTATAAATAATTGAAAATAATTGAAAATAATTGAAAATAATTGAAAATAATTATAAATAATTGAAAATAATTGAAAATAATTTAAAATATAGAAATTAATTATAAATAATTGAAAATAATTGAAAATAATTGACAATAATTTATAAATAATGGAAAATAATTGAAAATAATTGAAAATAATTGAAAATAATTGAAAATAATTGACAATAATTGATAAATAATTGAAAATAATTGAAAATAACTGAAAATAATTGAAAATAATTGAAAATAATTGAAAATAATTTAAAATAATTGAAAATAATTATAAATAATTGAAATAATTGAAAATAATTGACAATAATTTATAATAATTATGAAAATAATTGAAAATAATTGAAAATAATTGAAAATAATTGAAAATAATTGAAAATAATTGAAAATAATTATAATAATTGAAAATAATTAATAAATAATTGAAAATAATTGAAAATAATTGAAAATTATGAAAATAATTGAAAATAATTATAAATAATTGAAAATAATTAATAAATAATTGAAAATAATTGAAAATAATTGAAAATAATTGAAAATAATTGAAAATAATTTAAAATAATTTAAAATAATTGAAAATAATTATAAATAATTGAAAATAATTGAAAATAATTGACAATAATTTATAAATAATTGAAAATAATTGACAATAATTTATAAATAATTGAAAATAATTGAAAATAATTGAAAATAATTGAAAATAATTGAAAATAATTGAAAATAATTGAAGATAATTGAAAATAATTGAAAATAATTGAAAATAATTGAAAATAATTTAAAATAATTGAAAATAATTGAAAATAATTGAAAATAATTATAAATAATTGAAAATAATTATAAATAATTGAAAATAATTGAAAATAATAATAAATATTTGAAAATAATTGAAAATAATTGAAAATAATTATAAATAATTGAAAATAATTATAAATAATTGAAAATAATTGAAAATAATTATAAATATTTGAAAATAATTGAAAAAATTGAAAATAATTGAAAATAATTGAAAATAATTGAAAATAATTAAAAATAATTGACAATAATTGATAAATAAATTGAAAATAATTGAAAATAATTGAAAATAATTGAAAATAATTGAAAATAATTGACAATAATTTATAAATAATTGAAAATAATTGAAAATAATTGAAAATAATTGAAAATAATTATAAATAATTGAAAATAATTGAAAATAATTTAAAATAATAGAAAATAATTATAAATAATTGAAAATAATTGAAAATAATTGAAAATAATTTAAAATAATAGAAAATAATTATAAATAATTGAAAATAATTGAAAATAATTGACAATAATTTATAAATAATTGAAATAATTGAAAATAATTGAAAATAATTGAAAATAATTTAAAATAATAGAAAATAATTATAAATAATTGAAAATAATTGAAAATAATTGACAATAATTTATAAATAATTGAAAATAATTGAAAATAATTGAAAATAATTGAAAATAATTGAAAATAATTGAAAATAATTGAAAATAATTATAATAATTGAAAATAATTAATAAATAATTGAAAATAATTGAAAATAATTGAAAATTATTGAAAATAATTGAAAATAATTATAAATAATTGAAAATAATTAATAAATAATTGAAAATAATTGAAAATAATTGAAAATAATTGAAAATAATTGAAAATAATTGAAAATAATTTAAAATAATTGAAAATAATTATAAATAATTGAAAATAATTGAAAATAATTGACAATAATTTATAAATAATTGAAAATAATTGACAATAATTTATAAATAATTGAAAATAATTGAAAATAATTGAAAATAATTGAAAATAATTGAAAATAATTGAAAATAATTGAAGATAATTGAAAATAATTGAAAATAATTGAAAATAATTGAAAATAATTTAAAATAATTGAAAATAATTGAAAATAATTGAAAATAATTATAAATAATTGAAAATAATTATAAATAATTGAAAATAATTGAAAATAATAATAAATATTTGAAAATAATTGAAAATAATTGAAAATAATTATAAATAATTGAAAATAATTATAAATAATTGAAAATAATTGAAAATAATTATAAATATTTGAAAATAATTGAAAAAAATTGAAAATAATTGAAAATAATTGAAAATAATTGAAAATAATTAAAAATAATTGACAATAATTGATAAATAATTGAAAATAATTGAAAATAATTGAAAATAATTGAAAATAATTGAAAATAATTGACAATAATTTATAAATAATTGAAAATAATTGAAAATAATTCAAAATAATTGAAAATAATTATAAATAATTGAAAATAATTGAAAATAATTTAAAATAATAGAAAATAATTATAAATAATTGAAAATAATTGAAAATAATTTAAAATAATAGAAAATAATTATAAATAATTGAAAATAATTGAAAATAATTGACAATAATTTATAAATAATTGAAAATAATTGAAAATAATTGAAAATAATTGAAAATAATTTAAAATAATAGAAAATAATTATAAATAATTGAAAATAATTGAAAATAATTGACAATAATTTATAAATAATTGAAAATAATTGAAAATAATTGAAAATAATTGAAAATAATTGAAAATAATTGAAAATAATTGAAAATAATTGAAAATAATTGAAAATAATTGAAAATAATTGAAAATAATTGAAAATAATTGAAAAAAATTGAAAATAATTGATAAATAATTGAAAATAATTGAAAATAACTGAAAATAATTGAAAATAATTGAAAATAATTGAAAATAATTGAAAATAATTTAAAATAATTGAAAATAATTGAAAATAATTGAAAATAATTATAAATAATTGAAAATAATTATAAATAATTGAAAATAATTGAAAATAATAATAAATATTTGAAAATAATTGAAAATAATTGAAAATAATTATAAATAATTGAAAATAATTATAAATAATTGAAAATAATTGAAAATAATTATAAATATTTGAAAATAATTGAAAAAAATTGAAAATAATTGAAAATAATTGAAAATAATTGAAAATAATTAAAAATAATTGACAATAATTGATAAATAATTGAAAATAATTGAAAATAATTGAAAATAATTGAAAATAATTGAAAATAATTGACAATAATTGAAAATAATTGAAAATAATTGAAAATAATTATAAATAATTGAAAATAATTGAAAATAATTTAAAATAATAGAAAATAATTATAAATAATTGAAAATAATTGAAAATAATTGAAAATAATTTAAAATAATAGAAAATAATTATAAATAATTGAAAATAATTGAAAATAATTGACAATAATTTATAAATAATTGAAAATAATTGAAAATAATTGAAAATAATTGAAAATAATTGAAAATAATTGAAAATAATTGAAAATAATTGAAAATAATTGAAAATAATTGAAAATAATTGAAAATAATTGAAAATAATTGAAAATAATTGAAAATAATTGAAAATAATTGAAAATAATTGAAAAAAATTGAAAATAATTGATAAATAATTGAAAATAATTGAAAATAACTGAAAATAATTGAAAATAATTGAAAATAATTGAAAATAATTGAAAATAATTTAAAATAATTGAAAATAATTGAAAATAATTGAAAATAATTGAAAATAATTATAAATAATTGAAAATAATTGAAAATAATTGAAAATAATTATAAATATTTGAAAATAATTGAAAATAATTGAAAATAATTATAAATAATTGAAAATAATTATAAATAATTGAAAATAATTGAAAATAATTATAAATATTTGAAAATAATTGAAAATAATTGAAAATAATTATAAATAATTGAAAATAATTGAAAATAATTTAAAATAATAGAAAATAATTATAAATAATTGAAAATAATTGAAAATAATTGAAAATAATTTAAAATAATAGAAAATAATTATAAATAATTGAAAATAATTGAAAATAATTGACAATAATTTATAAATAATTGAAAATAATTGAAAATAATTGAAAATAATTGAAAATAATTGAAAATAATTGAAAATAATTGAAAATAATTGAAAATAATTGAAAATAATTGAAAATAATTGAAAATAATTGAAAATAATTGAAAATAATTGAAAAAAATTGAAAATAATTGAAAATAATTGAAAATAATTGTAAATAATTGAAATTAATTGATAATAATTTAAAATAATTGAAAATAATTATAAATAATTGAAAATAATTGAAAATAATTGACAATAATTTATAAATAATTGAAAATAATTGAAAATAATTGAAAATAATTGAAAATAATTATAAATAATTGAAAATAATTGAAAATAATTTAAAATAATAGAAATTAATTATAAATAATTGAAAATAATTGAAAATAATTGACAATAATTTATAAATAATGGAAAATAATTGAAAATAATTGAAAATAATTGAAAATAATTGAAAATAATTGACAATAATTGATAAATAATTGAAAATAATTGAAAATAACTGAAAATAATTGAAAATAATTGAAAATAATTGAAAATAATTTAAAATAATTGAAAATAATTATAAATAATTGAAAATAATTGAAAATAATTGACAATAATTTATAAATAATTGAAAATAATTGAAAATAATTGAAAATAATTGAAAATAATTGAAAATAATTGAAAATAATTGAAAATAATTATAATAATTGAAAATAATTAATAAATAATTGAAAATAATTGAAAATAATTGAAAATTATTGAAAATAATTGAAAATAATTATAAATAATTGAAAATAATTAATAAATAATTGAAAATAGTTGAAAATAATTGAAAATAATTGAAAATAATTGAAAATAATTGAAAATAATTTAAAATAATTGAAAATAATTATAAATAATTGAAAATAATTGAAAATAATTGAAAATAATTTTAAATAATTGAAAATAATTAATAAATAATTGAAAATAATTGAAAACAATTGAAAATAATTGAAAATAATTGAAAATAATTGAAAATAATTGAAAATAATTGAAAATAATTGAAAATAATTGAAAATAATTGAAAATAATTGAAAATAATTGAAAATAATTGAAAATAATTGAAAATAATTGAAAATAATTATAAATAATTGAAAATAATTGAAAATAATTGACAATAATTTATAAATAATTGAAAATAATTGACAATAATTTATAAATAATTGAAAATATTTGAAAATAATTGAAAATAATTGAAAATAATTGAAAATAATTGAAAATAATTGAAAATAATTGAAAATAATTGAAAATAATTGAAAATAAATGAAAAAAAATGAAAATAATTGAAAATAATTATAAATAATTGAAAATAATTGAAAATAATTGACAATAATTGATAAATAATTGAAAATAATTGAAAATAACTGAAAATAATTGAAAATAATTGAAAATAATTGAAAATAATTGAAAAAAATTGAAAATAATTGAAAAAAATTGAAAATAATTGAAAATAATTGACAATAATTTATAAATAATTGAAAATAATTGAAAATAATTGAAAATAATTTAAAATAATTGAAAATAATTGAAAATAATTGAAAATAATTATAATAATTGAAAATAATTAATAAATAATTGAAAATAATTGAAAATAATTGAAAATTATTGAAAATAATTGAAAATAATTATAAATAATTGAAAATAATTAATAAATAATTGAAAATAATTGAAAATAATTGAAAATAATTGAAAATAATTGAAAATAATTTAAAATAATTTAAAATAATTGAAAATAATTATAAATAATTGAAAATAATTGAAAATAATTGACAATAATTTATAAATAATTGAAAATAATTGACAATAATTTATAAATAATTGAAAATAATTGAAAATAATTGAAAATAATTGAAAATAATTGAAAATAATTGAAAATAATTGAAGATAATTGAAAATAATTGAAAATAATTGAAAATAATTGAAAATAATTTAAAATAATTGAAAATAATTGAAAATAATTGAAAATAATTATAAATAATTGAAAATAATTATAAATAATTGAAAATAATTGAAAATAATAATAAATATTTGAAAATAATTGAAAATAATTGAAAATAATTATAAATAATTGAAAATAATTATAAATAATTGAAAATAATTGAAAATAATTATAAATATTTGAAAATAATTGAAAAAAATTGAAAATAATTGAAAATAATTGAAAATAATTGAAAATAATTAAAAATAATTGACAATAATTGATAAATAATTGAAAATAATTGAAAATAATTGAAAATAATTGAAAATAATTGAAAATAATTGACAATAATTTATAAATAATTGAAAATAATTGAAAATAATTGAAAATAATTGAAAATAATTATAAATAATTGAAAATAATTGAAAATAATTTAAAATAATAGAAAATAATTATAAATAATTGAAAATAATTGAAAATAATTGAAAATAATTTAAAATAATAGAAAATAATTATAAATAATTGAAAATAATTGAAAATAATTGACAATAATTTATAAATAATTGAAAATAATTGAAAATAATTGAAAATAATTGAAAATAATTTAAAATAATAGAAAATAATTATAAATAATTGAAAATAATTGAAAATAATTGACAATAATTTATAAATAATTGAAAATAATTGAAAATAATTGAAAATAATTGAAAATAATTGAAAATAATTGAAAATAATTGAAAATAATTATAATAATTGAAAATAATTAATAAATAATTGAAAATAATTGAAAATAATTGAAAATTATTGAAAATAATTGAAAATAATTATAAATAATTGAAAATAATTAATAAATAATTGAAAATAATTGAAAATAATTGAAAATAATTGAAAATAATTGAAAATAATTGAAAATAATTTAAAATAATTGAAAATAATTATAAATAATTGAAAATAATTGAAAATAATTGACAATAATTTATAAATAATTGAAAATAATTGACAATAATTTATAAATAATTGAAAATAATTGAAAATAATTGAAAATAATTGAAAATAATTGAAAATAATTGAAAATAATTGAAGATAATTGAAAATAATTGAAAATAATTGAAAATAATTGAAAATAATTTAAAATAATTGAAAATAATTGAAAATAATTGAAAATAATTATAAATAATTGAAAATAATTATAAATAATTGAAAATAATTGAAAATAATAATAAATATTTGAAAATAATTGAAAATAATTGAAAATAATTATAAATAATTGAAAATAATTATAAATAATTGAAAATAATTGAAAATAATTATAAATATTTGAAAATAATTGAAAAAAATTGAAAATAATTGAAAATAATTGAAAATAATTGAAAATAATTAAAAATAATTGACAATAATTGATAAATAATTGAAAATAATTGAAAATAATTGAAAATAATTGAAAATAATTGACAATAATTTATAAATAATTGAAAATAATTGAAAATAATTCAAAATAATTGAAAATAATTATAAATAATTGAAAATAATTGAAAATAATTTAAAATAATAGAAAATAATTATAAATAATTGAAAATAATTGAAAATAATTTAAAATAATAGAAAATAATTATAAATAATTGAAAATAATTGAAAATAATTGACAATAATTTATAAATAATTGAAAATAATTGAAAATAATTGAAAATAATTGAAAATAATTTAAAATAATAGAAAATAATTATAAATAATTGAAAATAATTGAAAATAATTGACAATAATTTATAAATAATTGAAAATAATTGAAAATAATTGAAAATAATTGAAAATAATTGAAAATAATTGAAAATAATTGAAAATAATTGAAAATAATTGAAAATAATTGAAAATAATTGAAAAAAATTGAAAATAATTGATAAATAATTGAAAATAATTGAAAATAACTGAAAATAATTGAAAATAATTGAAAATAATTGAAAATAATTGAAAATAATTTAAAATAATTGAAAATAATTGAAAATAATTGAAAATAATTATAAATAATTGAAAATAATTATAAATAATTGAAAATAATTGAAAATAATAATAAATATTTGAAAATAATTGAAAATAATTGAAAATAATTATAAATAATTGAAAATAATTATAAATAATTGAAAATAATTGAAAATAATTATAAATATTTGAAAATAATTGAAAAAAATTGAAAATAATTGAAAATAATTGAAAATAATTGAAAATAATTAAAAATAATTGACAATAATTGATAAATAATTGAAAATAATTGAAAATAATTGAAAATAATTGAAAATAATTGAAAATAATTGACAATAATTTATAAATAATTGAAAATAATTGAAAATAATTGAAAATAATTATAAATAATTGAAAATAATTGAAAATAATTTAAAATAATAGAAAATAATTATAAATAATTGAAAATAATTGAAAATAATTGAAAATAATTTAAAATAATAGAAAATAATTATAAATAATTGAAAATAATTGAAAATAATTGACAATAATTTATAAATAATTGAAAATAATTGAAAATAATTGAAAATAATTGAAAATAATTGAAAATAATTGAAAATAATTGAAAATAATTGAAAATAATTGAAAATAATTGAAAATAATTGAAAATAATTGAAAATAATTGAAAATAATTGAAAATAATTGAAAATAATTGAAAATAATTGAAAAAAATTGAAAATAATTGATAAATAATTGAAAATAATTGAAAATAACTGAAAATAATTGAAAATAATTGAAAATAATTGAAAATAATTGAAAATAATTTAAAATAATTGAAAATAATTGAAAATAATTGAAAATAATTGAAAATAATTATAAATAATTGAAAATAATTGAAAATAATTGAAAATAATTATAAATATTTGAAAATAATTGAAAATAATTGAAAATAATTATAAATAATTGAAAATAATTATAAATAATTGAAAATAATTGAAAATAATTATAAATATTTGAAAATAATTGAAAATAATTGAAAATAATTATAAATAATTGAAAATAATTGAAAATAATTTAAAATAATAGAAAATAATTATAAATAATTGAAAATAATTGAAAATAATTGAAAATAATTTAAAATAATAGAAAATAATTATAAATAATTGAAAATAATTGAAAATAATTGACAATAATTTATAAATAATTGAAAATAATTGAAAATAATTGAAAATAATTGAAAATAATTGAAAATAATTGAAAATAATTGAAAATAATTGAAAATAATTGAAAATAATTGAAAATAATTGAAAATAATTGAAAATAATTGAAAATAATTGAAAAAAATTGAAAATAATTGAAAATAATTGAAAATAATTGTAAATAATTGAAATTAATTGATAATAATTTAAAATAATTGAAAATAATTATAAATAATTGAAAATAATTGAAAATAATTGACAATAATTTATAAATAATTGAAAATAATTGAAAATAATTGAAAATAATTGAAAATAATTATAAATAATTGAAAATAATTGAAAATAATTTAAAATAATAGAAATTAATTATAAATAATTGAAAATAATTGAAAATAATTGACAATAATTTATAAATAATGGAAAATAATTGAAAATAATTGAAAATAATTGAAAATAATTGAAAATAATTGACAATAATTGATAAATAATTGAAAATAATTGAAAATAACTGAAAATAATTGAAAATAATTGAAAATAATTGAAAATAATTTAAAATAATTGAAAATAATTATAAATAATTGAAAATAATTGAAAATAATTGACAATAATTTATAAATAATTGAAAATAATTGAAAATAATTGAAAATAATTGAAAATAATTGAAAATAATTGAAAATAATTGAAAATAATTATAATAATTGAAAATAATTAATAAATAATTGAAAATAATTGAAAATAATTGAAAATTATTGAAAATAATTGAAAATAATTATAAATAATTGAAAATAATTAATAAATAATTGAAAATAGTTGAAAATAATTGAAAATAATTGAAAATAATTGAAAATAATTGAAAATAATTTAAAATAATTGAAAATAATTATAAATAATTGAAAATAATTGAAAATAATTGAAAATAATTTTAAATAATTGAAAATAATTAATAAATAATTGAAAATAATTGAAAACAATTGAAAATAATTGAAAATAATTGAAAATAATTGAAAATAATTGAAAATAATTGAAAATAATTGAAAATAATTGAAAATAATTGAAAATAATTGAAAATAATTGAAAATAATTGAAAATAATTGAAAATAATTGAAAATAATTATAAATAATTGAAAATAATTGAAAATAATTGACAATAATTTATAAATAATTGAAAATAATTGACAATAATTTATAAATAATTGAAAATATTTGAAAATAATTGAAAATAATTGAAAATAATTGAAAATAATTGAAAATAATTGAAAATAATTGAAAATAATTGAAAATAATTGAAAATAAATGAAAAAAAATGAAAATAATTGAAAATAATTATAAATAATTGAAAATAATTGAAAATAATTGACAATAATTTATAAATAATTGAAAATAATTGAAAATAATTGAAAATAATTGAAAATAATTGAAAATAATTGAAAATAATTGAAAAAAATTGAAAATAATTGAAAAAAATTGAAAATAATTGAAAATAATTGAAAATAATTATAATAATTGAAAATAATTAATAAATAATTGAAAATAATTTAAAATAATTGAAAATAATTGAAAATAATTATAAATAGTTGAAAATAATTGAAAATAATTGACAATAATTTATAAATAATTGAAAATAATTGAAAATAATTGAAAATAATTGAAAATAATTGAAAATAATTGAAAATAATTGAAAATAAATGAAAATAATTGAAAATAATTGAAAATAATTGAAAATAATTGACAATAATTGAAAATAATTGAAAATAATTGACAATAATTGAATATAATTGAAAATAATTGAAAATAATTGAAAATAATTATAAATAATTGAAAATAATTGAAAATAATTGAAAATAATTGAAAATAATTGAAAATAATTGAAAATAATTGAAAAAAATTGAAAATAATTGAAAAAAATTGAAAATAATTGAAAATAATTGAAAATAATTGAAAATAATTAAAAATAATTGACAATAATTGATAAATAATTGAAAATAATTGAAAATAATTGAAAATAATTGAAAATAATTGAAAATAATTGACAATAATTTATAAATAATTGAAAATAATTGAAAATAATTGAAAATAATTGAAAATAATTATAAATAATTGAAAATAATTGAAAATAATTTAAAATAATAGAAAATAATTATAAATAATTGAAAATAATTGAAAATAATTGAAAATAATTTAAAATAATAGAAAATAATTATAAATAATTGAAAATAATTGAAAATAATTGACAATAATTTATAAATAATTGAAAATAATTGAAAATAATTGAAAATAATTGAAAATAATTGAAAATAATTGAAAATAATTGAAAATAATTGAAAATAATTGAAAATAATTGAAAATAATTGAAAATAATTGAAAATAATTGAAAATAATTGAAAATAATTGAAAATAATTGAAAATAATTGAAAATAATTGAAAATAATTGATAAATAATTGATAAATAATTGAAAATAATTGAAAATAACTGAAAATAATTGAAAATAATTGAAAATAATTGAAAATAATTTAAAATAATTTAAAATAATTGAAAATAATTGAAAATAATTGAAAATAATTATAAATAATTGAAAATAATTATAAATAATTGAAAATAATTGAAAATAATTATAAATATTTGAAAATAATTGAAAATAATTGAAAATAATTATAAATAATTGAAAATAATTATAAATAATTGAAAATAATTGAAAATAATTGAAAATAATTATAAATATTTGAAAATAATTGAAAAAAATTGAAAATAATTGAAAATAATTGAAAATAATTGAAAATAATTAAAAATAATTGACAATAATTGATAAATAATTGAAAATAATTGAAAATAATTGAAAATAATTGAAAATAATTGAAAATAATTGACAATAATTTATAAATAATTGAAAATAATTGAAAATAATTGAAAATAATTGAAAATAATTATAAATAATTGAAAATAATTGAAATTAATTTAAAATAATAGAAAATAATTATAAATAATTGAAAATAATTGAAAATAATTGAAAATAATTTAAAATAATAGAAAATAATTATAAATAATTGAAAATAATTGAAAATAATTGACAATAATTTATAAATAATTGAAAATAATTGAAAATAATTGAAAATAATTGAAAATAATTGAAAATAATTGAAAATAATTGAAAATAATTGAAAATAATTGAAAATAATTGAAAATAATTGAAAATAATTGAAAATAATTGAAAATAATTGAAAATAATAGAAAATAATTGAAAAAAATTGAAAATAATTGAAAATAATTGTAAATAATTGAAATTAATTGATAATAATTTAAAATAATTGAAAATAATTTTAAATAATTGAAAATAATTGAAAATAATTGAAAATAATTGACAATAATTTATAAATAATTGAAAATAATTGAAAATAATTGAAAATAATTGAAAATAATTATAAATAATTGAAAATAATTGAAAATAATTTAAAATAATAGAAATTAATTATAAATAATTGAAAATAATTGAAAATAATTGACAATAATTTATAAATAATGGAAAATAATTGAAAATAATTGAAAATAATTGAAAATAATTGAAAATAATTGACAATAATTGATAAATAATTGAAAATAATTGAAAATAACTGAAAATAATTGAAAATAATTGAAAATAATTGAAAATAATTTAAAATAATTGAAAATAATTATAAATAATTGAAAATAATTGAAAATAATTGACAATAATTTATAAATAATTGAAAATAATTGAAAATAATTGAAAATAATTGAAAATAATTGAAAATAATTGAAAATAATTGAAAATAATTATAATAATTGAAAATAATTAATAAATAATTGAAAATAATTGAAAATAATTGAAAATAATTGAAAATAATTATAAATAATTGAAAATAATTAATAAATAATTGAAAATAATTGAAAATAATTGAAAATAATTGAAAATAATTAAAAATAATTGAAAATAATTGAAAATAATTGAAAATAATTGAAAATAATTATAAATAATTGAAAATAATTTATAAATAATTGAAAATAATTGACAATAATTTATAAATAATTGAAAATAATTGAAAATAATTGAAAATAATTGAAAATAATTGAAAATAATTGAAAATAATTGAAGATAATTGAAAATAATTGAAAATAATTTTAAATAATTGAAAATAATTAATAAATAATTGAAAATAATTGAAAACAATTGAAAATAATTGAAAATAATT
This sequence comes from Andrena bucephala, assembly GCA_947577245.1. Lineage (NCBI taxonomy): Eukaryota > Metazoa > Arthropoda > Insecta > Hymenoptera > Andrenidae > Andrena > Andrena bucephala. Next base: position 30,833,417 of record OX387716.1, on the reverse strand, counting down.
GAAAATAATTGAAAATAATTGAAAATAATTGAAAATAATTGAAAATAATTGAAAATAATTGAAAATAATTGAAAATAATTGAAAATAATTGAAAATAATTGAAAATAATTGAAAATAATTGAAAATAATTGAAAATAATTATAAATAATTGAAAATAATTGAAAATAATTGACAATAATTTTTAAATAATTGAAAATAATTGACAATAATTTATAAATAATTGAAAATATTTGAAAATAATTGAAAATAATTGAAAATAATTGAAAATAATTGAAAATAATTGAAAATAATTGAAAATAATTGAAAATAATTGAAGATAATTGAAAATAATTGAAAATAATTGAAAATAATTGACAATAATTTATAGGTAATTGAAAATAATTGAAAATAATTGAAAATAATTGAAAATAATTATAAATAATTGAAAATAATTGAAAATAATTTAAAATAATAGAAAATAATTATAAATAATTGAAAATAATTGAAAATAATTGACAATAATTTATAAATAATTGAAAATAATTGAAAATAATTGAAAATA
>OX387716.1:30794298-30832676 GCA_947577245.1 Andrena bucephala | reverse complement strand
ATAATTGAAAATAATTGTAAATAATTGAAAATAATTTATAATAATTTAAAATAATTGAAAATAATTATAAATAATTGAAAATAATTGAAAATAATTGACAATAATTTATAAATAATTGAAAATAATTGAAAATAATTGAAAATAATTGAAAATAATTGAAAATAATTATAAATAATTGAAAATAATTTAAAATAATAGAAAATAATTATAAATAATTGAAAATAATTGAAAATAATTGACAATAATTGAAAATAATTGAAAATAATTGAAAATAATTGAAAATAATTGAAAATAATTGAAAATAATTGAAAATAATTGAAAATAATTGAAAATAATTGACAATAATTGATAAATAATTGAAAATAACTGAAAATAATTGAAAATAATTGAAAATAATTTAAAAAAATTGAAAATAATTATAAATAATTGAAAATAATTGAAAATAATTGACAATAATTTATAAATAATTGAAAATAATTGAAAATAATTGAAAATAATTGAAAATAATTGAAAATAATTGAAAATAATTGAAAATAAATGAAAATAATTGAAAATAATTATAAATAATTGAAAATAATTGAAAATAATTGACAATAATTTATAAATAATTGAAAATAATTGAAAATAATTGAAAATAATTGAAAATAATTGAAAATAATTGAAAATAATTGAAAATAATTGAAAAAAATTGAAAATAATTGAAATAAATTGAAAATAATTGAAAATAATTGAAAATAATTGAAAATAATTATAATAATTGAAAATAATTAATAAATAATTGAAAATAATTGAAAATAATTGAAAATAATTGAAAATAATTTAAAATAATTGAAAATAATTATAAATAATTGAAAATAATTGAAAATAATTGACAATAATTTATAAATAATTGAAAATAATTTAAAATAATTGACAATAATTTATAAATAATTGAAAATAATTGAAAATAATTGAAAATAATTGAAAATAATTGAAAATAATTGAAAATAATTGAAGATAATTGAAAATAATTGAAAATAATTATAAATAATTGAAAATAATTAATAAATAATTGAAAATAATTGAAAATAATTGACAATAATTTATAAATAATTGAAAATAATTGAAAATAATTGAAAATAATTATAAATAATTGAAAATAATTGAAAATAATTTAAAATAATAGAAAATAATTATAAATAATTGAAAATAATTGAAAATAATTGACAATAATTTATAAATAATTGAAAATAATTGAAAATAATTTATAAATAATTGAAAATAATTGAAAATAATTGAAAATAATTGAAAATAATTGAAAATAATTGAAAATAATAGAAAATAATTGAAAATAATTGACAATAATTGATAAATAATTGAAAATAATTGAAAATAACTGAAAATAATTGAAAATAATGGAAAAAAATTGAAAATAATTGAAAATAATTGAAAATAATTGAAAATAAATGAAAATAATTGAAAATAATTATAAATAATTGAAAATAATTGAAAATAATTGACAATAATTTATAAATAATTGAAAATAATTGAAAATAATTGAAAATAATTGAAAATAATTGAAAATAATTGAAAATAATTGAAAATAATTGAAAATAATTGAAAATAATTATAAATAATTGAAAATAATTGAAAATAATTGACAATAATTTATAAATAATTGAAAATAATTGAAAATAATTGAATATAATTGAAAATAATTGAAAATAATTGAAAATAATTGAAAATAATTTAATATAATTGAAAATAATTGAAAATAATTGAAAATAATTGAAAATAATTGAAAATAATTGACAATAATTTATAAATAATTGAAAATAATTGAAAATAATTGAAAATAATTGAAAATAATTGAAAATAATTGAAAATAATTGAAGATAATTGAAAATAATTGAAAATAATTATAAATAATTGAAAATAATTAATAAATAATTGAAAATAATTGAAAATAATTGAATATAATTGAAAATAATTGAAAATAATTGAAAATAATTGAAAATAATTGAAAATAATTTAATATAATTGAAAATAATTGAAAATAATTGAAAATAATTGAAAATAATTGAAAATAATTGAAAATAATTGAAAATAATTGAAAATAATTGAAAATAATTGAAAATAATTGAAAATAATTGAAAATAATTGAAAATAATTGAAAATAATTGAAAATAATTGAAAATAATTGACAATAATTGAAAATAATTGAAAATAATTGAAAATAATTGACAATAATTGAAAATAATTGAAAATAATTGAAAATAATAATAAATAATTGAAAATAATTATAAATAATTGAAAATAATTGAAAATAATTATAAATATTTGAAAATAATTAATAAATAATTGAAAAAAATTGAAAATAATTGAAAATAATTGAAAATAATTGAAAATAATTAAAAATAATTGAAAATAATTGAAAATAATTGAAAATAATTGAAAATAATTGAAAATAATTGAAAATAATTGAAAAAAATTGAAAATAATTGAAAAAAATTGAAAATAATTGAATATAATTGAAAATAATTGTAAATAATTGAAAATAATTTATAATAATTTAAAATAATTGAAAATAATTATAAATAATTGAAAATAATTGAAAATAATTGACAATAATTTATAAATAATTGAAAATAATTGAAAATAATTGAAAATAATTGAAAATAATTGAAAATAATTATAAATAATTGAAAATAATTTAAAATAATAGAAAATAATTATAAATAATTGAAAATAATTGAAAATAATTGACAATAATTGAAAATAATTGAAAATAATTGAAAATAATTGAAAATAATTGAAAATAATTGAAAATAATTGAAAATAATTGAAAATAATTGAAAATAATTGACAATAATTGATAAATAATTGAAAATAACTGAAAATAATTGAAAATAATTGAAAATAATTTAAAAAAATTGAAAATAATTATAAATAATTGAAAATAATTGAAAATAATTGACAATAATTTATAAATAATTGAAAATAATTGAAAATAATTGAAAATAATTGAAAATAATTGAAAATAATTGAAAATAATTGAAAATAAATGAAAATAATTGAAAATAATTATAAATAATTGAAAATAATTGAAAATAATTGACAATAATTTATAAATAATTGAAAATAATTGAAAATAATTGAAAATAATTGAAAATAATTGAAAATAATTGAAAATAATTGAAAATAATTGAAAAAAATTGAAAATAATTGAAATAAATTGAAAATAATTGAAAATAATTGAAAATAATTGAAAATAATTATAATAATTGAAAATAATTAATAAATAATTGAAAATAATTGAAAATAATTGAAAATAATTGAAAATAATTTAAAATAATTGAAAATAATTATAAATAATTGAAAATAATTGAAAATAATTGACAATAATTTATAAATAATTGAAAATAATTTAAAATAATTGACAATAATTTATAAATAATTGAAAATAATTGAAAATAATTGAAAATAATTGAAAATAATTGAAAATAATTGAAAATAATTGAAGATAATTGAAAATAATTGAAAATAATTATAAATAATTGAAAATAATTAATAAATAATTGAAAATAATTGAAAATAATTGACAATAATTTATAAATAATTGAAAATAATTGAAAATAATTGAAAATAATTATAAATAATTGAAAATAATTGAAAATAATTTAAAATAATAGAAAATAATTATAAATAATTGAAAATAATTGAAAATAATTGACAATAATTTATAAATAATTGAAAATAATTGAAAATAATTTATAAATAATTGAAAATAATTGAAAATAATTGAAAATAATTGAAAATAATTGAAAATAATTGAAAATAATTGAAAATAATAGAAAATAATTGAAAATAATTGACAATAATTGATAAATAATTGAAAATAATTGAAAATAACTGAAAATAATTGAAAATAATGGAAAAAAATTGAAAATAATTGAAAATAATTGAAAATAATTGAAAATAAATGAAAATAATTGAAAATAATTATAAATAATTGAAAATAATTGAAAATAATTGACAATAATTTATAAATAATTGAAAATAATTGAAAATAATTGAAAATAATTGAAAATAATTGAAAATAATTGAAAATAATTGAAAATAATTGAAAATAATTGAAAATAATTATAAATAATTGAAAATAATTGAAAATAATTGACAATAATTTATAAATAATTGAAAATAATTGAAAATAATTGAATATAATTGAAAATAATTGAAAATAATTGAAAATAATTGAAAATAATTTAATATAATTGAAAATAATTGAAAATAATTGAAAATAATTGAAAATAATTGAAAATAATTGAAAATAATTGAAAATAATTGAAAATAATTGAAAATAATTGAAAATAATTGAAAATAATTGAAAATAATTGACAATAATTGAAAATAATTGAAAATAATTGAAAATAATTGACAATAATTGAAAATAATTGAAAATAATTGAAAATAATTGACAATAATTGAAAATAATTGAAAATAATTGAAAATAATAATAAATAATTGAAAATAATTATAAATAATTGAAAATATTTGAAAATAATTATAAATATTTGAAAATAATTAATAAATAATTGAAAAAAATTGAAAATAATTGAAAATAATTGAAAATAATTGAAAATAATTAAAAATAATTGAAAATAATTGAAAATAATTGAAAATAATTGAAAATAATTGAAAATAATTGAAAAAAATTGAAAATAATTGAAAATAATTGAAAATAATTGATAATAATTTAAAATAATTGAAAATAATTATAAATAATTGAAAATAATTGAAAATAATTGAAAATAATTGACAATAATTTATAAATAATTGAAAATAATTGAAAATAATTGAAAATAATTGAAAATAATTATAAATAATTGAAAATAATTGAAAATAATTTAAAATAATAGAAAATAATTATAAATAATTGAAAATAATTGAAAATAATTGACAATAATTGAAAATAATTGAAAATAATTGAAAATAATTGAAAATAATTGACAATAATTGATAAATAATTGAAAATAATTGAAAATAACTGAAAATAATTGAAAATAATTGAAAATAATTTAAAATAATTGAAAATAATTATAAATAATTGAAAATAATTGAAAATAATTGACAATAATTTATAAATAATTGAAAATAATTGAAAATAATTGAAAATAATTGAAAATAATTGAAAATAATTGAAAATAAATGAAAATAATTGAAAATAATTATAAATAATTGAAAATAATTGAAAATAATTGACAATAATTTATAAATAATTGAAAATAATTGAAAATAATTGAAAATAATTGAAAATAATTGAAAATAATTGAAAATAATTGAAAATAATTGATAATAATTGAAAATAATTGAAAAAAATTGAAAATAATTGAAAAAAATTGAAAATAATTGAAAATAGTTGAAAATAATTGAAAATAATTATAATAATTGAAAATAATTAATAAATAATTGAAAATAATTGAAAATAATTGAAAATAATTTAAAATAATTGAAAATAATTATAAATAATTGAAAATAATTGAAAATAATTGAAAATAATTGACAATAATTTATAAATAATTGAAAATAATTTAAAATAATTGACAATAATTTATAAATAATTGAAAATAATTGAAAATAATTGAAAATAATTGAAAATAATTGAAAATAATTATAATAATTGAAAATAATTAATAAATAATTGAAAATAATTGAAAATAATTGAAAATAATTGAAAATAATTTAAAATAATTGAAAATAATTGAAAATAATTGACAATAATTTATAAATAATTGAAAATAATTGAAAATAATTGACAATAATTTATAAATAATTGAAAATAATTGAAAATAATTGAAAATAATTTAAAATAATTGAAAATAATTGAAGATAATTGAAAATAATTGAAAATAATTATAAATAATTGAAAATAATTAATAAATAATTGAAAATAATTGAAAATAATTGAATATAATTGAAAATAATTGAAAATAATTGAAAATAATTGAAAATAATTGAAAATAATTTAATATAATTGAAAATAATTGAAAATAATTGAAAATAATTGAAAATAATTGAAAATAATTGAAAATAATTGAAAATAATTGAAAATAATTGAAAATAATTGAAAATAATTGAAAATAATTGAAAATAATTGAAAATAATTGAAAATAATTGAAAATAATTGAAAATAATTGAAAATAATTGAAAATAATTGAAAATAATTGACAATAATTGAAAATAATTGAAAATAATTGAAAATAATAATAAATAATTGAAAATAATTATAAATAATTGAAAATAATTGAAAATAATTATAAATATTTGAAAATAATTAATAAATAATTGAAAAAAATTGAAAATAATTGAAAATAATTGAAAATAATTGAAAATAATTAAAAATAATTGAAAATAATTGAAAATAATTGAAAATAATTGAAAATAATTGAAAATAATTGAAAATAATTGAAAAAAATTGAAAATAATTGAAAAAAATTGAAAATAATTGAATATAATTGAAAATAATTGTAAATAATTGAAAATAATTTATAATAATTTAAAATAATTGAAAATAATTATAAATAATTGAAAATAATTGAAAATAATTTAAAATAATAGAAAATAATTATAAATAATTGAAAATAATTGAAAATAATTGACAATAATTTATAAATAATTGAAAATAATTGAAAATAATTTATAAATAATTGAAAATAATTGAAAATAATTGAAAATAATTGAAAATAATTGAAAATAATTGAAAATAATAGAAAATAATTGAAAATAATTGACAATAATTGATAAATAATTGAAAATAATTGAAAATAACTGAAAATAATTGAAAATAATGGAAAAAAATTGAAAATAATTGAAAATAATTGAAAATAATTGAAAATAAATGAAAATAATTGAAAATAATTATAAATAATTGAAAATAATTGAAAATAATTGACAATAATTTATAAATAATTGAAAATAATTGAAAATAATTGAAAATAATTGAAAATAATTGAAAATAATTGAAAATAATTGAAAATAATTGAAAATAATTGAAAATAATTATAAATAATTGAAAATAATTGAAAATAATTGACAATAATTTATAAATAATTGAAAATAATTGAAAATAATTGAATATAATTGAAAATAATTGAAAATAATTGAAAATAATTGAAAATAATTTAATATAATTGAAAATAATTGAAAATAATTGAAAATAATTGAAAATAATTGAAAATAATTGACAATAATTTATAAATAATTGAAAATAATTGAAAATAATTGAAAATAATTGAAAATAATTGAAAATAATTGAAAATAATTGAAGATAATTGAAAATAATTGAAAATAATTATAAATAATTGAAAATAATTAATAAATAATTGAAAATAATTGAAAATAATTGAATATAATTGAAAATAATTGAAAATAATTGAAAATAATTGAAAATAATTGAAAATAATTTAATATAATTGAAAATAATTGAAAATAATTGAAAATAATTGAAAATAATTGAAAATAATTGAAAATAATTGAAAATAATTGAAAATAATTGAAAATAATTGAAAATAATTGAAAATAATTGAAAATAATTGAAAATAATTGAAAATAATTGAAAATAATTGAAAATAATTGACAATAATTGAAAATAATTGAAAATAATTGAAAATAATTGACAATAATTGAAAATAATTGAAAATAATTGAAAATAATAATAAATAATTGAAAATAATTATAAATAATTGAAAATAATTGAAAATAATTATAAATATTTGAAAATAATTAATAAATAATTGAAAAAAATTGAAAATAATTGAAAATAATTGAAAATAATTGAAAATAATTAAAAATAATTGAAAATAATTGAAAATAATTGAAAATAATTGAAAATAATTGAAAATAATTGAAAATAATTGAAAAAAATTGAAAATAATTGAAAAAAATTGAAAATAATTGAATATAATTGAAAATAATTGTAAATAATTGAAAATAATTTATAATAATTTAAAATAATTGAAAATAATTATAAATAATTGAAAATAATTGAAAATAATTGACAATAATTTATAAATAATTGAAAATAATTGAAAATAATTGAAAATAATTGAAAATAATTGAAAATAATTATAAATAATTGAAAATAATTTAAAATAATAGAAAATAATTATAAATAATTGAAAATAATTGAAAATAATTGACAATAATTGAAAATAATTGAAAATAATTGAAAATAATTGAAAATAATTGAAAATAATTGAAAATAATTGAAAATAATTGAAAATAATTGAAAATAATTGACAATAATTGATAAATAATTGAAAATAACTGAAAATAATTGAAAATAATTGAAAATAATTTAAAAAAATTGAAAATAATTATAAATAATTGAAAATAATTGAAAATAATTGACAATAATTTATAAATAATTGAAAATAATTGAAAATAATTGAAAATAATTGAAAATAATTGAAAATAATTGAAAATAATTGAAAATAAATGAAAATAATTGAAAATAATTATAAATAATTGAAAATAATTGAAAATAATTGACAATAATTTATAAATAATTGAAAATAATTGAAAATAATTGAAAATAATTGAAAATAATTGAAAATAATTGAAAATAATTGAAAATAATTGAAAAAAATTGAAAATAATTGAAATAAATTGAAAATAATTGAAAATAATTGAAAATAATTGAAAATAATTATAATAATTGAAAATAATTAATAAATAATTGAAAATAATTGAAAATAATTGAAAATAATTGAAAATAATTTAAAATAATTGAAAATAATTATAAATAATTGAAAATAATTGAAAATAATTGACAATAATTTATAAATAATTGAAAATAATTTAAAATAATTGACAATAATTTATAAATAATTGAAAATAATTGAAAATAATTGAAAATAATTGAAAATAATTGAAAATAATTGAAAATAATTGAAGATAATTGAAAATAATTGAAAATAATTATAAATAATTGAAAATAATTAATAAATAATTGAAAATAATTGAAAATAATTGACAATAATTTATAAATAATTGAAAATAATTGAAAATAATTGAAAATAATTATAAATAATTGAAAATAATTGAAAATAATTTAAAATAATAGAAAATAATTATAAATAATTGAAAATAATTGAAAATAATTGACAATAATTTATAAATAATTGAAAATAATTGAAAATAATTTATAAATAATTGAAAATAATTGAAAATAATTGAAAATAATTGAAAATAATTGAAAATAATTGAAAATAATTGAAAATAATAGAAAATAATTGAAAATAATTGACAATAATTGATAAATAATTGAAAATAATTGAAAATAACTGAAAATAATTGAAAATAATGGAAAAAAATTGAAAATAATTGAAAATAATTGAAAATAATTGAAAATAAATGAAAATAATTGAAAATAATTATAAATAATTGAAAATAATTGAAAATAATTGACAATAATTTATAAATAATTGAAAATAATTGAAAATAATTGAAAATAATTGAAAATAATTGAAAATAATTGAAAATAATTGAAAATAATTGAAAATAATTGAAAATAATTATAAATAATTGAAAATAATTGAAAATAATTGACAATAATTTATAAATAATTGAAAATAATTGAAAATAATTGAATATAATTGAAAATAATTGAAAATAATTGAAAATAATTGAAAATAATTTAATATAATTGAAAATAATTGAAAATAATTGAAAATAATTGAAAATAATTGAAAATAATTGAAAATAATTGAAAATAATTGAAAATAATTGAAAATAATTGAAAATAATTGAAAATAATTGAAAATAATTGACAATAATTGAAAATAATTGAAAATAATTGAAAATAATTGACAATAATTGAAAATAATTGAAAATAATTGAAAATAATTGACAATAATTGAAAATAATTGAAAATAATTGAAAATAATAATAAATAATTGAAAATAATTATAAATAATTGAAAATATTTGAAAATAATTATAAATATTTGAAAATAATTAATAAATAATTGAAAAAAATTGAAAATAATTGAAAATAATTGAAAATAATTGAAAATAATTAAAAATAATTGAAAATAATTGAAAATAATTGAAAATAATTGAAAATAATTGAAAATAATTGAAAAAAATTGAAAATAATTGAAAATAATTGAAAATAATTGATAATAATTTAAAATAATTGAAAATAATTATAAATAATTGAAAATAATTGAAAATAATTGAAAATAATTGACAATAATTTATAAATAATTGAAAATAATTGAAAATAATTGAAAATAATTGAAAATAATTATAAATAATTGAAAATAATTGAAAATAATTTAAAATAATAGAAAATAATTATAAATAATTGAAAATAATTGAAAATAATTGACAATAATTGAAAATAATTGAAAATAATTGAAAATAATTGAAAATAATTGACAATAATTGATAAATAATTGAAAATAATTGAAAATAACTGAAAATAATTGAAAATAATTGAAAATAATTTAAAATAATTGAAAATAATTATAAATAATTGAAAATAATTGAAAATAATTGACAATAATTTATAAATAATTGAAAATAATTGAAAATAATTGAAAATAATTGAAAATAATTGAAAATAATTGAAAATAAATGAAAATAATTGAAAATAATTATAAATAATTGAAAATAATTGAAAATAATTGACAATAATTTATAAATAATTGAAAATAATTGAAAATAATTGAAAATAATTGAAAATAATTGAAAATAATTGAAAATAATTGAAAATAATTGATAATAATTGAAAATAATTGAAAAAAATTGAAAATAATTGAAAAAAATTGAAAATAATTGAAAATAGTTGAAAATAATTGAAAATAATTATAATAATTGAAAATAATTAATAAATAATTGAAAATAATTGAAAATAATTGAAAATAATTTAAAATAATTGAAAATAATTATAAATAATTGAAAATAATTGAAAATAATTGAAAATAATTGACAATAATTTATAAATAATTGAAAATAATTTAAAATAATTGACAATAATTTATAAATAATTGAAAATAATTGAAAATAATTGAAAATAATTGAAAATAATTGAAAATAATTATAATAATTGAAAATAATTAATAAATAATTGAAAATAATTGAAAATAATTGAAAATAATTGAAAATAATTTAAAATAATTGAAAATAATTGAAAATAATTGACAATAATTTATAAATAATTGAAAATAATTGAAAATAATTGACAATAATTTATAAATAATTGAAAATAATTGAAAATAATTGAAAATAATTTAAAATAATTGAAAATAATTGAAGATAATTGAAAATAATTGAAAATAATTATAAATAATTGAAAATAATTAATAAATAATTGAAAATAATTGAAAATAATTGAATATAATTGAAAATAATTGAAAATAATTGAAAATAATTGAAAATAATTGAAAATAATTTAATATAATTGAAAATAATTGAAAATAATTGAAAATAATTGAAAATAATTGAAAATAATTGAAAATAATTGAAAATAATTGAAAATAATTGAAAATAATTGAAAATAATTGAAAATAATTGAAAATAATTGAAAATAATTGAAAATAATTGAAAATAATTGAAAATAATTGAAAATAATTGAAAATAATTGAAAATAATTGACAATAATTGAAAATAATTGAAAATAATTGAAAATAATAATAAATAATTGAAAATAATTATAAATAATTGAAAATAATTGAAAATAATTATAAATATTTGAAAATAATTAATAAATAATTGAAAAAAATTGAAAATAATTGAAAATAATTGAAAATAATTGAAAATAATTAAAAATAATTGAAAATAATTGAAAATAATTGAAAATAATTGAAAATAATTGAAAATAATTGAAAATAATTGAAAAAAATTGAAAATAATTGAAAAAAATTGAAAATAATTGAATATAATTGAAAATAATTGTAAATAATTGAAAATAATTTATAATAATTTAAAATAATTGAAAATAATTATAAATAATTGAAAATAATTGAAAATAATTGACAATAATTTATAAATAATTGAAAATAATTGAAAATAATTGAAAATAATTGAAAATAATTGAAAATAATTATAAATAATTGAAAATAATTTAAAATAATAGAAAATAATTATAAATAATTGAAAATAATTGAAAATAATTGACAATAATTGAAAATAATTGAAAATAATTGAAAATAATTGAAAATAATTGAAAATAATTGAAAATAATTGAAAATAATTGAAAATAATTGAAAATAATTGACAATAATTGATAAATAATTGAAAATAACTGAAAATAATTGAAAATAATTGAAAATAATTTAAAAAAATTGAAAATAATTATAAATAATTGAAAATAATTGAAAATAATTGACAATAATTTATAAATAATTGAAAATAATTGAAAATAATTGAAAATAATTGAAAATAATTGAAAATAATTGAAAATAATTGAAAATAAATGAAAATAATTGAAAATAATTATAAATAATTGAAAATAATTGAAAATAATTGACAATAATTTATAAATAATTGAAAATAATTGAAAATAATTGAAAATAATTGAAAATAATTGAAAATAATTGAAAATAATTGAAAATAATTGAAAAAAATTGAAAATAATTGAAATAAATTGAAAATAATTGAAAATAATTGAAAATAATTGAAAATAATTATAATAATTGAAAATAATTAATAAATAATTGAAAATAATTGAAAATAATTGAAAATAATTGAAAATAATTTAAAATAATTGAAAATAATTATAAATAATTGAAAATAATTGAAAATAATTGACAATAATTTATAAATAATTGAAAATAATTTAAAATAATTGACAATAATTTATAAATAATTGAAAATAATTGAAAATAATTGAAAATAATTGAAAATAATTGAAAATAATTGAAAATAATTGAAGATAATTGAAAATAATTGAAAATAATTATAAATAATTGAAAATAATTAATAAATAATTGAAAATAATTGAAAATAATTGACAATAATTTATAAATAATTGAAAATAATTGAAAATAATTGAAAATAATTATAAATAATTGAAAATAATTGAAAATAATTTAAAATAATAGAAAATAATTATAAATAATTGAAAATAATTGAAAATAATTGACAATAATTTATAAATAATTGAAAATAATTGAAAATAATTTATAAATAATTGAAAATAATTGAAAATAATTGAAAATAATTGAAAATAATTGAAAATAATTGAAAATAATAGAAAATAATTGAAAATAATTGACAATAATTGATAAATAATTGAAAATAATTGAAAATAACTGAAAATAATTGAAAATAATGGAAAAAAATTGAAAATAATTGAAAATAATTGAAAATAATTGAAAATAAATGAAAATAATTGAAAATAATTATAAATAATTGAAAATAATTGAAAATAATTGACAATAATTTATAAATAATTGAAAATAATTGAAAATAATTGAAAATAATTGAAAATAATTGAAAATAATTGAAAATAATTGAAAATAATTGAAAATAATTGAAAATAATTATAAATAATTGAAAATAATTGAAAATAATTGACAATAATTTATAAATAATTGAAAATAATTGAAAATAATTGAATATAATTGAAAATAATTGAAAATAATTTAATATAATTGAAAATAATTGAAAATAATTGAAAATAATTGAAAATAATTGAAAATAATTGAAAATAATTGAAAATAATTGAAAATAATTGAAAATAATTGAAAATAATTGAAAATAATTGAAAATAATTGAAAATAATTGAAAATAATTGAAAATAATTGACAATAATTGAAAATAATTGAAAATAATTGAAAATAATTGACAATAATTGAAAATAATTGAAAATAATTGAAAATAATAATAAATAATTGAAAATAATTATAAATAATTGAAAATATTTGAAAATAATTATAAATATTTGAAAATAATTAATAAATAATTGAAAAAAATTGAAAATAATTGAAAATAATTGAAAATAATTAAAAATAATTGAAAATAATTGAAAATAATTGAAAATAATTGAAAATAATTGAAAATAATTGAAAAAAATTGAAAATAATTGAAAATAATTGAAAATAATTGATAATAATTTAAAATAATTGAAAATAATTATAAATAATTGAAAATAATTGAAAATAATTGAAAATAATTGACAATAATTTATAAATAATTGAAAATAATTGAAAATAATTGAAAATAATTGAAAATAATTATAAATAATTGAAAATAATTGAAAATAATTTAAAATAATAGAAAATAATTATAAATAATTGAAAATAATTGAAAATAATTGACAATAATTGAAAATAATTGAAAATAATTGAAAATAATTGAAAATAATTGACAATAATTGATAAATAATTGAAAATAATTGAAAATAACTGAAAATAATTGAAAATAATTGAAAATAATTTAAAATAATTGAAAATAATTATAAATAATTGAAAATAATTGAAAATAATTGACAATAATTTATAAATAATTGAAAATAATTGAAAATAATTGAAAATAATTGAAAATAATTGAAAATAATTGAAAATAAATGAAAATAATTGAAAATAATTATAAATAATTGAAAATAATTGAAAATAATTGACAATAATTTATAAATAATTGAAAATAATTGAAAATAATTGAAAATAATTGAAAATAATTGAAAATAATTGAAAATAATTGAAAATAATTGATAATAATTGAAAATAATTGAAAAAAATTGAAAATAATTGAAAAAAATTGAAAATAATTGAAAATAGTTGAAAATAATTGAAAATAATTATAATAATTGAAAATAATTAATAAATAATTGAAAATAATTGAAAATAATTGAAAATAATTTAAAATAATTGAAAATAATTATAAATAATTGAAAATAATTGAAAATAATTGAAAATAATTGACAATAATTTATAAATAATTGAAAATAATTTAAAATAATTGACAATAATTTATAAATAATTGAAAATAATTGAAAATAATTGAAAATAATTGAAAATAATTGAAAATAATTGACAATAATATATAAATAATTGAAAATAATTGAAAATAATTGAAAATAATTGAAAATAATTGAAAATAATTGAAAATAATAGAAAATAATTGAAAATAATTGACAATAATTGATAAATAATTGAAAATAATTGAAAATAATTGAAAATAATTGAAAATAATTGAAAATAATTGATAATAATTTAAAATAATTGAAAATAATTATAAATAATTGAAAATAATTGAAAATAATTGAAAATAATTGACAATAATTTATAAATAATTGAAAATAATTGAAAATAATTGAAAATAATTTAAAATAATTGAAAATAATTATAAATAATTGAAAATAATTGAAAATAATTGACAATAATTTATAAATAATTGAAAATAATTGAAAATAATTGAAAATAATTGAAAATAATTGAAAATAATTGAAAATAATTGAAAATAATTGAAAATAAATGAAAATAATTGAAAATAATTATAAATAATTGAAAATAATTGAAAATAATTGACAATAATTTATAAATAATTGAAAATAATTGAAAATAATTGAAAATAATTGAAAATAATTGAAAATAATTGATAATAATTGAAAATAATTGAAAAAATTGAAAATAATTGAAAAAATTGAAAATAATTGAAAATAGTTGAAAATAATTGAAAATAATTGAAAATAATTGATAATAATTTAAAATAATTGAAAATAATTATAAATAATTGAAAATAATTGAAAATAATTGACAATAATTTATAAATAATTGAAAATAATTGAAAATAATTGAAAATAATTGAAAATAATTGAAAATAATTTAAAATAATTGAAAATAATTATAAATAATTGAAAATAATTGAAAATAATTGACAATAATTTATAAATAATTGAAAATAATTGAAAATAATTGAAAATAATTGAAAATAATTGAAAATAATTGAAAATAATTGAAAATAATTGAAAATAATTGAAAATAATTGAAAATAATTGAAAATAATTGACAATAATTTATAAATAATTGAAAATAATTGAAAATAATTGAAAATAATTGAAAATAATTGAAAATAATAGAAAATAATTGAAAATAATTGAAAATAAATGAAAATAATTGAAAATAATTATAAATAATTGAAAATAATTGAAAATAATTGACAATAATTTATAAATAATTGAAAATAATTGAAAATAATTGAAAATAATTGAAAATAATTGAAAAAAATTGAAAATAATTGAAAATAATTGAAAATAATTGAAAATAATTATAATAATTGAAAATAATTAATAAATAATTGAAAATAATTGAAAATAATTGAAAATAATTTAAAATAATTGAAAATAATTATAAATAATTGAAAATAATTGAAAATAATTGACAATAATTTATAAATAATTGAAAATAATTGAAAATAATTGACAATAATTTATAAATAATTGAAAATAATTGAAAATAATTGAAAATAATTGAAAATAATTGAAGATAATTGAAAATAATTGAAAATAATTATAAATAATTGAAAATAATTAATAAATAATTGAAAATAATTGAAAATAATTGAATATAATTGAAAATAATTGAAAATAATTGAAAATAATTGAAAATAATTTAATATAATTGAAAATAATTGAAAATAATTGAAAATAATTGAAAATAATTGAAAATAATTGAAAATAATTGAAAATAATTGAAAATAATTGAAAATAATTGAAAATAATTGAAAATAATTGAAAATAATTGAAAATAATTGAAAATAATTGAAAATAATTGACAATAATTGAAAATAATTGAAAATAATTGAAAATAATTGACAATAATTGAAAATAATTGAAAATAATTGAAAATAATTGAAAATAATAATAAATAATTGAAAATAATTATAAATAATTGAAAATATTTGAAAATAATTATAAATATTTGAAAATAATTAATAAATAATTGAAAAAAATTGAAAATAATTGAAAATAATTGAAAATAATTGAAAATAATTGAAAATAATTGAAAATAATTGAAAATAATTGAAAATAATTGAAAATAATTGACAATAATTGATAAATAATTGAAAATAATTGAAAATAACTGAAAATAATTGAAAATAATTGAAAATAATTTAAAATAATTGAAAATAATTATAAATAATTGAAAATAATTGAAAATAATTGACAATAATTTATAAATAATTGAAAATAATTGAAAATAATGGAAAATAATTGAAAATAATTGAAAATAATTGAAAATAATTGAAAATAATTGAAAATAAATTAAAATAATTGAAAATAATTATAAATAATTGAAAATAATTGAAAATAATTGACAATAATTTATAAATAATTGAAAATAATTGAAAATAATTGAAAATAATTGAAAATAATTGAAAATAATTGATAATAATTGAAAATAATTGAAAAAAATTGAAAATAATTGAAAAAAATTGAAAATAATTGAAAATAGTTGAAAATAATTGAAAATAATTATAATAATTGAAAATAATTAATAAATAATTGAAAATAATTGAAAATAATTGAAAATAATTATAAATAATTGAAAATAATTGAAAATAATTGAAAATAATTGACAATAATTTATAAATAATTGAAAATAATTTAAAATAATTGACAATAATTTATAAATAATTGAAAATAATTGAAAATAATTGAAAATAATTGAAAATAATTGAAAATAATTGACAATAATTTATAAATAATTGAAAATAATTGAAAATAATTGAAAATAATTGAAAATAATTGAAAATAATTGAAAATAATAGAAAATAATTGAAAATAATTGACAATAATTGATAAATAATTGAAAATAATTGAAAATAATTGAAAATAATTGAAAATAATTGAAAATAATTGATAATAATTGAAAATAATTTAAAATAATTGAAAATAATTATAAATAATTGAAAATAATTGAAAATAATTGACAATAATTTATAAATAATTGAAAATAATTGAAAATAATTGAAAATAATTGAAAATAATTGAAAATAATTGAAAATAATTGAAAATAATTGAAAATAATTGAAAATAATTATAAATAATTGAAAATAATTGAAAATAATTGACAATAATTTATAAATAATTGAAAATAATTGAAAATAATTGAAAATAATTGAAAATAATTGAAAATAATTGAAAATAATTGAAAATAATTGAAAATAATAGAAAATAATTGAAAATAATTGAAAATAAATGAAAATAATTGAAAATAATTATAAATAATTGAAAATAATTGAAAATAATTGACAATAATTTATAAATAATTGAAAATAATTGAAAATAATTGAAAATAATTGAAAATAATTGAAAATAATTGAAAATAATTGAAAAAAATTGAAAATAATTGAAAAAAATTGAAAATAATTGAAAATAATTATAATAATTGAAAATAATTAATAAATAATTGAAAATAATTGAAAATAATTGAAAATAATTGAAAAAAATTGAAAATAATTGAAAATAATTGAAAATAATTGAAAATAATTATAATAATTGAAAATAATTAATAAATAATTGAAAATAATTGAAAATAATTGAAAATAATTTAAAATAATTGAAAATAATTATAAATAATTGAAAATAATTGAGAATAATTGACAATAATTTATAAATAATTGAAAATAATTGAAAATAATTGACAATAATTTATAAATAATTGAAAATAATTGAAAATAATTGAAAATAATTGAAAATAATTGAAGATAATTGAAAATAATTGAAAATAATTATAAATAATTGAAAATAATTAATAAATAATTGAAAATAATTGAAAATAATTGAATATAATTGAAAATAATTGAAAATAATTGAAAATAATTGAAAATAATTTAATATAATTGAAAATAATTGAAAATAATTGAAAATAATTGAAAATAATTGAAAATAATTGAAAATAATTGAAAATAATTGAAAATAATTGAAAATAATTGAAAATAATTGAAAATAATTGAAAATAATTGAAAATAATTGAAAATAATTGAAAATAATTGACAATAATTGAAAATAATTGAAAATAATTGAAAATAATTGACAATAATTGAAAATAATTGAAAATAATTGAAAATAATAATAAATAATTGAAAATAATTATAAATAATTGAAAATATTTGAAAATAATTATAAATATTTGAAAATAATTAATAAATAATTGAAAAAAATTGAAAATAATTGAAAATAATTGAAAATAATTGAAAATAATTAAAAATAATTGAAAATAATTGAAAATAATTGAAAATAATTGAAAATAATTGAAAATAATTGAAAATAATTGAAAAAAATTGAAAATAATTGAAAAAAATTGAAAATAATTGAAAATAGTTGAAAATAATTGAAAATAATTATAATAATTGAAAATAATTAATAAATAATTGAAAATAATTGAAAATAATTGAAAATAATTATAAATAATTGAAAATAATTGAAAATAATTGAAAATAATTGACAATAATTTATAAATAATTGAAAATAATTTAAAATAATTGACAATAATTTATAAATAATTGAAAATAATTGAAAATAATTGAAAATAATTGAAAATAATTGAAAATAATTGACAATAATTTATAAATAATTGAAAATAATTGAAAATAATTGAAAATAATTGAAAATAATTGAAAATAATTGAAAATAATAGAAAATAATTGAAAATAATTGACAATAATTGATAAATAATTGAAAATAATTGAAAATAATTGAAAATAATTGAAAATAATTGAAAATAATTGATAATAATTGAAAATAATTTAAAATAATTGAAAATAATTATAAATAATTGAAAATAATTGAAAATAATTGACAATAATTTATAAATAATTTATAAATAATTGAAAATAATTGAAAATAATTGAAAATAATTGAAAATAATTGAAAATAATTGAAAATAATTGAAAATAATTGAAAATAATTGAAAATAATTGAAAATAATTGAAAATAATTGAAAATAATTATAAATAATTGAAAATAATTGAAAATAATTGACAATAATTTATAAATAATTGAAAATAATTGAAAATAATTGAAAATAATTGAAAATAATTGAAAATAATTGAAAATAATTGAAAATAATTGAAAATAATAGAAAATAATTGAAAATAATTGAAAATAAATGAAAATAATTGAAAATAATTATAAATAATTGAAAATAATTGAAAATAATTGACAATAATTTATAAATAATTGAAAATAATTGAAAATAATTGAAAATAATTGAAAATAATTGAAAATAATTGAAAATAATTGAAAAAAATTGAAAATAATTGAAAAAAATTGAAAATAATTGAAAATAATTATAATAATTGAAAATAATTAATAAATAATTGAAAATAATTGAAAATAATTGAAAATAATTGAAAAAAATTGAAAATAATTGAAAATAATTGAAAATAATTGAAAATAATTATAATAATTGAAAATAATTAATAAATAATTGAAAATAATTGAAAATAATTGAAAATAATTTAAAATAATTGAAAATAATTATAAATAATTGAAAATAATTGAAAATAATTGACAATAATTTATAAATAATTGAAAATAATTGAAAATAATTGACAATAATTTATAAATAATTGAAAATAATTGAAAATAATTGAAAATAATTGAAAATAATTGAAGATAATTGAAAATAATTGAAAATAATTATAAATAATTGAAAATAATTAATAAATAATTGAAAATAATTGAAAATAATTGAATATAATTGAAAATAATTGAAAATAATTGAAAATAATTGAAAATAATTTAATATAATTGAAAATAATTGAAAATAATTGAAAATAATTGAAAATAATTGAAAATAATTGAAAATAATTGAAAATAATTGAAAATAATTGAAAATAATTGAAAATAATTGAAAATAATTGAAAATAATTGAAAATAATTGAAAATAATTGAAAATAATTGAAAATAATTGAAAATAATTGACAATAATTGAAAATAATTGAAAATAATTGAAAATAATTGAAAATAATTGAAAATAATTGAAAATAATTGACAATAATTGAAAATAATTGAAAATAATTGAAAATAATTGACAATAATTGACAATAATTGATAAATAATTGAAAATAATTGAAAATAATTGAAAATAATTGAAAATAATTGAAAATAATTGAAAATAATTGAAAATAATCGAAAATAATTGAAAATAATTGAAAAT
Organism: Andrena bucephala; assembly: GCA_947577245.1. Taxonomy (NCBI): domain Eukaryota; kingdom Metazoa; phylum Arthropoda; class Insecta; order Hymenoptera; family Andrenidae; genus Andrena; species Andrena bucephala. The sequence continues at coordinate 30,811,525 of OX387716.1, read as the reverse complement.
AATTATAAATAATTGAAAATAATTTAAAATAATTGACAATAATTTATAAATAATTGAAAATAATTGAAAATAATTGAAAATAATTGAAAATAATTGAAAATAATTGAAAATAATTGAAAATAATTATAAATAATTGAAAATAATTGAAAATAATTGACAATAATTTATAAATAATTGAAAATAATTAAAAATAATTGAAAATAATTGAAAATAATTGTAAATAATTGAAAATAATTGAAAAAAATTGAAAATAAATGAAAGTAATTGAAAATAATTTAAAATAATTGTAAATATTGGAAAATAATTGAAAATAGTTTAAAATAATTATAAATAATTGAAAATAATTGATAAATAGTTGAAAATAATTAAAATAATTATAAATAATTGAATATAATTGATAAATAATTGAAAATAATTGAAAATAATTGAAAATAATTGAAAATAATTGAAAATAATTGAAAATAATTATAAATAATTGAAAATAATTAATAAATAATTGAAAATAATTGAAAATAATTGAAAATAATTGAAAATAAATGAAAATAATTGAAAATAATTGAAAATAATTGAAAATAATTGAAAATAATTGAAAATAATTGATGATAATTGAAATTAATTGAAAATATTTTTAAATAATTGAAAATAATTAATAAATAATTGAAAATAATTGAAAATAATTGAAAATAATTGAAAATAATTGAAAATAATTGAAAATAATTGAAAATAATTGAAAATAATTGAAAATAATTGAAAATAATTGAAAATAATTATAAATAATTGAAAATAATTAATAAATAATTGAAAATAATTGAAAATAATTGAAAATAATTGAAAATAATTGAAAATAATTTAAAATAATTGAAAATAATTATAAATAATTGAAAATAATTGAAAATAGTTGACAATAATTTATAAATAATTGAAAATAATTGACAATAATTGAAAATAATTGAAAATAATTGAAAATAATTGAAAATAATTGAAAATAATTGAAAATAATTGAAGATAATTGAAAATAATTGAAAATAATTGAAAATAATTGACAATAATTTATAAATAATTGAAAATAATTGAAAATAATTGAAAATAATTGAAAATAATTGAAAATAATTGAAAATAATTGAAAATAATTATAAATAATTGAAAATAATTGAAAATAATTTAAAATAATAGAAAATAATTATAAATAATTGAAAATAATTGAAAATAATTGACAATAATTTATAAATAATTGAAAATAATTGAAAATAATTGAAAATAATTGAAAATAATTGAAAATAATTGACAATAATTGATAAATAATTGAAAATAATTGAAAATAACTGAAAATAATTGAAAATAATTGAAAATAATTGAAAATAATTGAAAATAATTTAAAATAATTGAAAATAATTATAAATAATTGAAAATAATTGAAAATAATTGACAATAATTTATAAATAATTGAAAATAATTGAAAATAATTGAAAATAATTGAAAATAATTGAAAATAATTGAAAATAATTGAAAATAATTGAAAATAATTGAAAATAATTGAAAATAAATGAAAATAAATGAAAATAATTGAAAATAATTATAAATAATTGAAAATAATTGAAAATAATTGACAATAATTTATAAATAATTGAAAATAATTGAAAATAATTGAAAATAATTATAAATAATTGAAAATAATTGAAAATAATTGACAATAATTTATAAATAATTGAAAATAATTGAAAATAATTGAAAATAATTGAAAATAATTGAAAATAATTGAAAAAAATTGAAAATAATTGAAAATAATTGAAAATAATTGAAAATAATTGAAAATAATTATAAATAATTGAAAATAATTATAAATAATTGAAAATAATTGAAAATAATTATACATATTTGAAAATAATTAATAAATAATTGAAAAAAATTGAAAATAATTGAAAATAATTGAAAATAATTGAAAATAATTTAAAATAATTGAAAATAATTATAAATAATTGAAAATAATTGAAAATAATTGAAAATAATTGACAATAATTTATAAATAATTGAAAATAATTGAAAATAATTGAAAATAATTATAAATAATTGAAAATAATTGAAAATAATTTAAAATAATAGAAAATAATTATAAATAATTGAAAATAATTGAAAATAATTGACAATAATTGAAAATAATTGAAAATAATTGAAAATAATTGAAAATAATTGAAAATAATTGAAAATAATTGAAAATAATTGAAAATAATTGACAATAATTGATAAATAATTGAAAATAATTGAAAATAACTGAAAATAATTGAAAATAATTGAAAATAATTTAAAATAATTGAAAATAATTATAAATAATTGAAAATAATTGAAAATAATTGACAATAATTTATAAATAATTGAAAATAATTGAAAATAATTGAAAATAATTGAAAATAATTGAAAATAATTGAAAATAATTGAAAATAATTGAAAATAATTGAAAATAATTGAAAATAAATGAAAATAATTGAAAATAATTATAAATAATTGAAAATAATTGAAAATAATTGACAATAATTTATAAATAATTGAAAATAATTGAAAATAATTGAAAATAATTGAAAATAATTGAAAATAATTGATAATAATTGAAAATAATTGAAAAAATTGAAAATAATTGAAAAAAATTGAAAATAATTGAAAATAGTTGAAAATAATTGAAAATAATTATAATAATTGAAAATAATTAATAAATAATTGAAAATAATTGAAAATAATTGAAAATAATTTAAAATAATTGAAAATAATTATAAATAATTGAAAATAATTGAAAATAATTGAAAATAATTGACAATAATTTATAAATAATTGAAAATAATTTAAAATAATTGACAATAATTTATAAATAATTGAAAATAATTGAAAATAATTGAAAATAATTGAAAATAATTGACAATAATTTATAAATAATTGAAAATAATTGAAAATAATTGAAAATAATTGAAAATAATTGAAAATAATTGAAAATAATAGAAAATAATTGAAAATAATTGACAATAATTGATAAATAATTGAAAATAATTGAAAATAATTGAAAATAATTGAAAATAATTGAAAATAATTGATAATAATTTAAAATAATTGAAAATAATTATAAATAATTGAAAATAATTGAAAATAATTGAAAATAATTGACAATAATTTATAAATAATTGAAAATAATTGAAAATAATTGAAAATAATTGAAAATAATTGAAAATAATTTAAAATAATAGAAAATAATTATAAATAATTGAAAATAATTGAAAATAATTGACAATAATTTATAAATAATTGAAAATAATTGAAAATAATTGAAAATAATTGAAAATAATTGAAAATAATTGAAAATAATTAAAAATAATTGAAAATAATTTAAAATAATAGAAAATAATTATAAATAATTGAAAATAATTGAAAATAATTGACAATAATTGAAAATAATTGAAAATAATTGAAAATAATTGAAAATAATTGAAAATAATTGAAAATAATTGAAAATAATTGAAAATAATTGACAATAATTGATAAATAATTGAAAATAACTGAAAATAATTGAAAATAATTGAAAATAATTTAAAAAAATTGAAAATAATTATAAATAATTGAAAATAATTGAAAATAATTGACAATAATTTATAAATAATTGAAAATAATTGAAAATAATTGAAAATAATTGAAAATAATTGAAAATAATTGAAAATAATTGAAAATAAATGAAAATAATTGAAAATAATTATAAATAATTGAAAATAATTGAAAATAATTGACAATAATTTATAAATAATTGAAAATAATTGAAAATAATTGAAAATAATTGAAAATAATTGAAAATAATTGAAAATAATTGAAAAAAATTGAAAATAATTGAAAAAAATTGAAAATAATTGAAAATAATTGAAAATAATTGAAAATAATTATAATAATTGAAAATAATTAATAAATAATTGAAAATAATTGAAAATAATTGAAAATAATTGAAAATAATTTAAAATAATTGAAAATAATTATAAATAATTGAAAATAATTGAAAATAATTGACAATAATTTAAAATAATTGACAATAATTTATAAATAATTGAAAATAATTGAAAATAATTGAAAATAATTGAAAATAATTGAAAATAATTGAAGATAATTGAAAATAATTGAAAATAATTATAAATAATTGAAAATAATTAATAAATAATTGAAAATAATTGAAAATAATTGACAATAATTTATAAATAATTGAAAATAATTGAAAATAATTGAAAATAATTATAAATAATTGAAAATAATTGAAAATAATTTAAAATAATAGAAAATAATTATAAATAATTGAAAATAATTGAAAATAATTGACAATAATTTATAAATAATTGAAAATAATTGAAAATAATTTATAAATAATTGAAAATAATTGAAAATAATTGAAAATAATTGAAAATAATTGAAAATAATAGAAAATAATTGAAAATAATTGACAATAATTGATAAATAATTGAAAATAATTGAAAATAACTGAAAATAATTGAAAATAATGGAAAAAAATTGAAAATAATTGAAAATAATTGAAAATAATTGAAAATAAATGAAAATAATTGAAAATAATTATAAATAATTGAAAATAATTGAAAATAATTGACAATAATTTATAAATAATTAAAAATATTTGAAAATAATTGAAAATAATTGAAAATAATTGAAAATAATTGAAAATAATTGAAAATAATTGAAAATAATTATAAATAATTGAAAATAATTGAAAATAATTGACAATAATTTATAAATAATTGAAAATAATTGAAAATAATTGAAAATAATTGAAAATAATTGAAAATAATTGAAAATAATTGAAAATAATTGAAAATAATAGAAAATAATTGAAAATAATTGAAAATAAATGAAAATAATTGAAAATAATTATAAATAATTGAAAATAATTGAAAATAATTGACAATAATTTATAAATAATTGAAAATAATTGAAAATAATTGAAAATAATTGAAAATAATTGAAAATAATTGAAAAAAATTGAAAATAATTGAAAAAAATTGAAAATAATTGAAAATAATTATAATAATTGAAAATAATTAATAAATAATTGAAAATAATTGAAAATAATTGAAAATAATTGAAAAAAATTGAAAATAATTGAAAATAATTGAAAATAATTGAAAATAATTATAATAATTGAAAATAATTAATAAATAATTGAAAATAATTGAAAATAATTGAAAATAATTTAAAATAATTGAAAATAATTATAAATAATTGAAAATAATTGAAAATAATTGACAATAATTTATAAATAATTGAAAATAATTGAAAATAATTGACAATAATTTATAAATAATTGAAAATAATTGAAAATAATTGAAAATAATTGAAAATAATTGAAGATAATTGAAAATAATTGAAAATAATTATAAATAATTGAAAATAATTAATAAATAATTGAAAATAATTGAAAATAATTGAATATAATTGAAAATAATTGAAAATAATTGAAAATAATTGAAAATAATTTAATATAATTGAAAATAATTGAAAATAATTGAAAATAATTGAAAATAATTGAAAATAATTGAAAATAATTGAAAATAATTGAAAATAATTGAAAATAATTGAAAATAATTGAAAATAATTGACAATAATTGAAAATAATTGAAAATAATTGAAAATAATTGACAATAATTGAAAATAATTGAAAATAATTGAAAATAATAATAAATAATTGAAAATAATTATAAATAATTGAAAATATTTGAAAATAATTATAAATATTTGAAAATAATTAATAAATAATTGAAAAAAATTGAAAATAATTGAAAATAATTGAAAATAATTGAAAATAATTGAAAATAATTGAAAATAATTGAAAATAATTGAAAATAATTGAAAATAATTGAAAATAATTGAAAATAATTGAAAAAAATTGAAAATAATTGAAAATAATTGAAAATAATTGATAATAATTTAAAATAATTGAAAATAATTATAAATAATTGAAAATAATTGAAAATAATTGAAAATAATTGACAATAATTTATAAATAATTGAAAATAATTGAAAATAATTGAAAATAATTGAAAATAATTATAAATAATTGAAAATAATTGAAAATAATTGAAAATAATAGAAAATAATTATAAATAATTGAAAATAATTGAAAATAATTGACAATAATTGAAAATAATTGAAAATAATTGAAAATAATTGAAAATAATTGAAAATAATTGAAAATAATTGAAAATAATTGAAAATAATTGACAATAATTGATAAATAATTGAAAATAATTGAAAATAACTGAAAATAATTGAAAATAATTGAAAATAATTTAAAATAATTGAAAATAATTATAAATAATTGAAAATAATTGAAAATAATTGACAATAATTTATAAATAATTGAAAATAATTGAAAATAATTGAAAATAATTGAAAATAATTGAAAATAATTGAAAATAATTGAAAATAATTGAAAATAAATGAAAATAATTGAAAATAATTATAAATAATTGAAAATAATTGAAAATAATTGACAATAATTTATAAATAATTGAAAATAATTGAAAATAATTGAAAATAATTGAAAATAATTGAAAATAATTGATAATAATTGAAAATAATTGAAAAAAATTGAAAATAATTGAAAAAAATTGAAAATAATTGAAAATAGTTGAAAATAATTGAAAATAATTATAATAATTGAAAATAATGAATAAATAATTGAAAATAATTGAAATAATTGAAAATAATTTAAAATAATTGAAAATAATTATAAATAATTGAAAATAATTGAAAATAATTGAAAATAATTGACAATAATTTATAAATAATTGAAAATAATTTAAAATAATTGACAATAATTTATAAATAATTGAAAATAATTGAAAATAATTGAAAATAATTGAAAATAATTGAAAATAATTGACAATAATTTATAAATAATTGAAAATAATTGAAAATAATTGAAAATAATTGAAAATAATTGAAAATAATTGAAAATAATAGAAAATAATTGAAAATAATTGACAATAATTGATAAATAATTGAAAATAATTGAAAATAATTGAAAATAATTGAAAATAATTGAAAATAATTGATAATAATTTATAATAATTGAAAATAATTATAAATAATTGAAAATAATTGAAAATAATTGAAAATAATTGACAATAATTTATAAATAATTGAAAATAATTGAAAATAATTGAAAATAATTGAAAATAATTGAAAATAATTTAAAATAATAGAAAATAATTATAAATAATTGAAAATAATTGAAAATAATTGACAATAATTTATAAATAATTGAAAATAATTGAAAATAATTGAAAATAATTGAAAATAATTGAAAATAATTGAAAATAATTAAAAATAATTGAAAATAATTGAAAATAATTGACAATAATTGATAAATAATTGAAAATAATTGAAAATAACTGAAAATAATTGAAAATAATTGAAAATAATTGAAAATAATTTAAAATAATTGAAAATAATTATAAATAATTGAAAATAATTGAAAATAATTGACAATAATTTATAAATAATTGAAAATAATTGAAAATAATTGAAAATAATTGAAAATAATTGAAAATAATTGAAAATAATTGAAAATAATTGAAAATAAATGAAAATAATTGAAAATAATTACAAATAATTGAAAATAATTGAAAATAATTGACAATAATTTATAAATAATTGAAAATAATTGAAAATAATTGAAAATAATTGAAAATAATTGAAAATAATTGAAAAAAATTGAAAATAATTGAAAAAAATTGAAAATAATTGAAAATAATTGAAAATAATTGAAAATAATTATAATATTTGAAAATAATTAATAAATAATTGAAAATAATTGAAAATAATTGAAAATAATTGAAAATAATTTAAAATAGTTGAAAATAATTATAAATAATTGAAAATAATTGAAAATAATTGACAATAATTTATAAATAATTGAAAATAATTGAAAATAATTGACAATAATTTATAAATAATTGAAAATAATTGAAAATAATTGAAAATAATTGAAAATAATTGAAAATAATTGAAGATAATTGAAAATAATTGAAAATAATTATAAATAATTGAAAATAATTAATAAATAATTGAAAATAACTGAAAATAATTGAAAATAATTGAAAATAATTGAAAATAATTGAAAATAATTGAAAATAATTTAGTATAATTGAAAATAATTGAAAATAATTGAAAATAATTGAAAATAATTGAAAATAATTGAAAATAATTGAAAATAATTGAAAATAATTGAAAATAATTGAAAATAATTGAAAATAATTGAAAATTATTGAAAATAATTGAAAATAATTGAAAATAATTGACAATAATTGATAATAATTGAAAATAATTGAAAATAATTGACAATAATTGAAAATAATTGAAAATAATTATAAATAATTGAAAATAATTAATAAATAATTGAAAAAAATTGAAAATAATTGAAAATAATTGAAAATAATTGAAAATAATTGAAAATAATTGAAAATAATTGAAAATAATTGACAATAATTGATAAATAATTGAAAATAATTGAAAATAATTGAAAATAATTGAAAATAATTGAAAATAATTGTAAATAATTGAAAATAATTGAAAATAATTGAAAATAATTGAAAATAATTGAAAATAATTGAAAATAATTGAAAATAATTGAAAATAATTATAAATAATTGAAAATAATTAATAAATAATTGAAAATAATTGAAAATAATTGAAAATAATTGAAAATAATTGAAAATAATTTAAAATAATTGAAAATAATTATAAATAATTGAAAATAATTGAAAATAGTTGACAATAATTTATAAATAATTGACAATAATTGAAAATAATTGAAAATAATTGAAAATAATTGAAAATAATTGAAAATAATTGAAAATAATTGAAGATAATTGAAAATAATTGAAAATAATTGAAAATAATTGACAATAATTTATAAATAATTGAAAATAATTGAAAATAATTGAAAATAATTGAAAATAATTATAAATAATTGAAAATAATTGAAAATAATTTAAAATAATAGAAAATAATTATAAATAATTGAAAATAATTGAAAATAATTGACAATAATTTATAAATAATTGAAAATAATTGAAAATAATTGAAAATAATTGAAAATAATTGAAAATAATTGACAATAATTGATAAATAATTGAAAATAATTGAAAATAACTGAAAATAATTGAAAATAATTGAAAATAATTGAAAATAATTGAAAATAATTTAAAATAATTGAAAATAATTATAAATAATTGAAAATAATTGAAAATAATTGACAATAATTGAAAATAATTGAAAATAATTGAAAATAATTGAAAATAATTGAAAATAATTGAAAATAATTGAAAATAATTGAAAATAAATGAAAATAAATGAAAATAATTGAAAATAATTATAAATAATTGAAAATAATTGAAAATAATTGACAATAATTTATAAATAATTGAAAATAATTGAAAATAATTGAAAATAATTATAAATAATTGAAAATAATTGAAAATAATTGACAATAATTTATAAATAATTGAAAATAATTGAAAATAATTGAAAATAATTGAAAATAATTGAAAATAATTGAAAAAAATTGAAAATAATTGAAAATAATTGAAAATAATTGAAAATAATTGAAAATAATTATAAATAATTGAAAATAATTATAAATAATTGAAAATAATTGAAAATAATTATACATATTTGAAAATAATTAATAAATAATTGAAAAAAATTGAAAAAAATTGAAAATAATTGAAAATAATTGAAAATAATTGAAAATAATTTAAAATAATTGAAAATAATTATAAATAATTGAAAATAATTGAAAATAATTGAAAATAATTGACAATAATTTATAAATAATTGAAAATAATTGAAAATAATTGAAAATAATTGAAAATAATTATAAATAATTGAAAATAATTGAAAATAATTTAAAATAATAGAAAATAATTATAAATAATTGAAAATAATTGAAAATAATTGACAATAATTGAAAATAATTGAAAATAAATGAAAATAATTGAAAATAATTGAAAATAATTGAAAATAATTGAAAATAATTGAAAATAATTGACAATAATTGATAAATAATTGAAAATAATTGAAAATAACTGAAAATAATTGAAAATAATTGAAAATAATTTAAAATAATTGAAAATAATTATAAATAATTGAAAATAATTGAAAATAATTGACAATAATTTATAAATAATTGAAAATAATTGAAAATAATTGAAAATAATTGAAAATAATTGAAAATAATTGAAAATAATTGAAAATAATTGAAAATAATTGAAAATAATTGAAAATAATTGAAAATAAATGAAAATAATTGAAAATAATTATAAATAATTGAAAATAATTGAAAATAATTGACAATAATTTATAAATAATTGAAAATAATTGAAAATAATTGAAAATAATTGAAAATAATTGAAAATAATTGATAATAATTGAAAATAATTGAAAAAATTGAAAATAATTGAAAAAAATTGAAAATAATTGAAAATAGTTGAAAATAATTGAAAATAATTATAATAATTGAAAATAATTAATAAATAATTGAAAATAATTGAAAATAATTGAAAATAATTTAAAATAATTGAAAATAATTATAAATAATTGAAAATAATTGAAAATAATTGAAAATAATTGACAATAATTTATAAATAATTGAAAATAATTTAAAATAATTGACAATAATTTATAAATAATTGAAAATAATTGAAAATAATTGAAAATAATTGAAAATAATTGACAATAATTTATAAATAATTGAAAATAATTGAAAATAATTGAAAATAATTGAAAATAATTGAAAATAATTGAAAATAATAGAAAATAATTGAAAATAATTGACAATAATTGATAAATAATTTAAAATAATAGAAAATAATTATAAATAATTGAAAATAATTGAAAATAATTGACAATAATTTATAAATAATTGAAAATAATTGAAAATAATTGAAAATAATTGAAAATAATTGAAAATAATTGAAAATAATTAAAAATAATTGAAAATAATTTAAAATAATAGAAAATAATTATAAATAATTGAAAATAATTGAAAATAATTGAAAATAATTGACAATAATTTATAAATAATTGAAAATAATTTAAAATAATTGACAATAATTTATAAATAATTGAAAATAATTGAAAATAATTGAAAATAATTGAAAATAATTGACAATAATTGATAAATAATTGAAAATAATTGAAAATAACTGAAAATAATTGAAAATAATTGAAAATAATTGAAAATAATTGAAAATAATTTAAAATAATTGAAAATAATTATATATAATTGAAAATAATTGAAAATAATTGACAATAATTGAAAATAATTGAAAATAATTGAAAATAATTGAAAATAATTGAAAATAATTGAAAATAATTGAAAATAATTGAAAATAAATGAAAATAAATGAAAATAATTGAAAATAATTATAAATAATTGAAAATAATTGAAAATAATTGACAATAATTTATAAATAATTGAAAATAATTGAAAATAATTGAAAATAATTATAAATAATTGAAAATAATTGAAAATAATTGACAATAATTTATAAATAATTGAAAATAATTGAAAATAATTGAAAATAATTGAAAATAATTGAAAATAATTGAAAAAAATTGAAAATAATTGAAAATAATTGAAAATAATTGAAAATAATTGAAAATAATTATAAATAATTGAAAATAATTATAAATAATTGAAAATAATTGAAAATAATTATACATATTTGAAAATAATTAATAAATAATTGAAAAAAATTGAAAATAATTGAAAATAATTGAAAATAATTGAAAATAATTTAAAATAATTGAAAATAATTATAAATAATTGAAAATAATTGAAAATAATTGAAAATAATTGACAATAATTTATAAATAATTGAAAATAATTGAAAATAATTGAAAATAATTGAAAATAATTATAAATAATTGAAAATAATTGAAAATAATTTAAAATAATAGAAAATAATTATAAATAATTGAAAATAATTGAAAATAATTGACAATAATTGAAAATAATTGAAAATAAATGAAAATAATTGAAAATAATTGAAAATAATTGAAAATAATTGAAAATAATTGAAAATAATTGACAATAATTGATAAATAATTGAAAATAATTGAAAATAACTGAAAATAATTGAAAATAATTGAAAATAATTTAAAATAATTGAAAATAATTATAAATAATTGAAAATAATTGAAAATAATTGACAATAATTTATAAATAATTGAAAATAATTGAAAATAATTGAAAATAATTGAAAATAATTGAAAATAATTGAAAATAATTGAAAATAATTGAAAATAATTGAAAATAAATGAAAATAATTGAAAATAATTATAAATAATTGAAAATAATTGAAAATAATTGACAATAATTTATAAATAATTGAAAATAATTGAAAATAATTGAAAATAATTGAAAATAATTGAAAATAATTGATAATAATTGAAAATAATTGAAAAAATTGAAAATAATTGAAAAAAATTGAAAATAATTGAAAATAGTTGAAAATAATTGAAAATAATTATAATAATTGAAAATAATTAATAAATAATTGAAAATAATTGAAAATAATTGAAAATAATTTAAAATAATTGAAAATAATTATAAATAATTGAAAATAATTGAAAATAATTGAAAATAATTGACAATAATTTATAAATAATTGAAAATAATTTAAAATAATTGACAATAATTTATAAATAATTGAAAATAATTGAAAATAATTGAAAATAATTGAAAATAATTGACAATAATTTATAAATAATTGAAAATAATTGAAAATAATTGAAAATAATTGAAAATAATTGAAAATAATTGAAAATAATAGAAAATAATTGAAAATAATTGACAATAATTGATAAATAATTTAAAATAATAGAAAATAATTATAAATAATTGAAAATAATTGAAAATAATTGACAATAATTTATAAATAATTGAAAATAATTGAAAATAATTGAAAATAATTGAAAATAATTGAAAATAATTGAAAATAATTAAAAATAATTGAAAATAATTTAAAATAATAGAAAATAATTATAAATAATTGAAAATAATTGAAAATAATTGACAATAATTGAAAATAATTGAAAATAATTGAAAATAATTGAAAATAATTGAAAATAATTGAAAATAATTGAAAATAATTGAAAATAATTGACAATAATTGATAAATAATTGAAAATAACTGAAAATAATTGAAAATAATTGAAAATAATTTTAAAAAATTGAAAATAATTATAAATAATTGAAAATAATTGAAAATAATTGACAATAATTTATAAATAATTGAAAATAATTGAAAATAATTGAAAATAATTGAAAATAATTGAAAATAATTGAAAATAATTGAAAATAAATGAAAATAATTGAAAATAATTATAAATAATTGAAAATAATTGAAAATAATTGACAATAATTTATAAATAATTGAAAATAATTGAAAATAATTGAAAATAATTGAAAATAATTGAAAATAATTGAAAAAAATTGAAAATAATTGAAAAAAATTGAAAATAATTGAAAATAATTGAAAATAATTGAAAATAATTATAATAATTGAAAATAATTAATAAATAATTGAAAATAATTGAAAATAATTGAAAATAATTGAAAATAATTTAAAATAATTGAAAATAATTATAAATAATTGAAAATAATTGAAAATAATTGACAATAATTTATAAATAATTGAAAATAATTTAAAATAATTGAAAATAATTGAAAATAATTGAAAATAATTGAAAATAATTGAAAATAATTGAAGATAATTGAAAATAATTGAAAATAATTATAAATAATTGAAAATAATTAATAAATAATTGAAAATAATTGAAAATAATTGACAATAATTTATAAATAATTGAAAATAATTGAAAATAATTGAAAATAATTATAAATAATTGAAAATAATTGAAAATAATTTAAAATAATAGAAAATAATTATAAATAATTGAAAATAATTGAAAATAATTGACAATAATTTATAAATAATTGAAAATAATTGAAAATAATTTATAAATAATTGAAAATAATTGAAAATAATTGAAAATAATTGAAAATAATTGAAAATAATAGAAAATAATTGAAAATAATTGACAATAATTGATAAATAATTGAAAATAATTGAAAATAACTGAAAATAATTGAAAATAATGGAAAAAAATTGAAAATAATTGAAAATAATTGAAAATAATTGAAAATAAATGAAAATAATTGAAAATAATTATAAATAATTGAAAATAATTGAAAATAATTGACAATAATTTATAAATAATTAAAAATATTTGAAAATAATTGAAAATAATTGAAAATAATTGAAAATAATTGAAAATAATTATAAATAATTGAAAATAATTGAAAATAATTGACAATAATTTATAAATAATTGAAAATAATTGAAAATAATTGAAAATAATTGAAAATAATTGAAAATAATTGAAAATAATTGAAAATAATTGAAAATAATAGAAAATAATTGAAAATAATTGAAAATAAATGAAAATAATTGAAAATAATTATAAATAATTGAAAATAATTGAAAATAATTGACAATAATTTATAAATAATTGAAAATAATTGAAAATAATTGAAAATAATTGAAAATAATTGAAAATAATTGAAAAAAATTGAAAATAATTGAAAAAAATTGAAAATAATTGAAAATAATTATAATAATTGAAAATAATTAATAAATAATTGAAAATAATTGAAAATAATTGAAAATAATTGAAAAAAATTGAAAATAATTGAAAATAATTGAAAATAATTGAAAATAATTATAATAATTGAAAATAATTAATAAATAATTGAAAATAATTGAAAATAATTGAAAATAATTTAAAATAATTGAAAATAATTATAAATAATTGAAAATAATTGAAAATAATTGACAATAATTTATAAATAATTGAAAATAATTGAAAATAATTGACAATAATTTATAAATAATTGAAAATAATTGAAAATAATTGAAAATAATTGAAAATAATTGAAGATAATTGAAAATAATTGAAAATAATTATAAATAATTGAAAATAATTAATAAATAATTGAAAATAATTGAAAATAATTGAATATAATTGAAAATAATTGAAAATAATTGAAAATAATTGAAAATAATTTAATATAATTGAAAATAATTGAAAATAATTGAAAATAATTGAAAATAATTGAAAATAATTGAAAATAATTGAAAATAATTGAAAATAATTGAAAATAATTGAAAATAATTGAAAATAATTGACAATAATTGAAAATAATTGAAAATAATTGAAAATAATTGACAATAATTGAAAATAATTGAAAATAATTGAAAATAATAATAAATAATTGAAAATAATTATAAATAATTGAAAATATTTGAAAATAATTATAAATATTTGAAAATAATTAATAAATAATTGAAAAAAATTGAAAATAATTGAAAATAATTGAAAATAATTGAAAATAATTGAAAATAATTGAAAATAATTGAAAATAATTGAAAATAATTGAAAATAATTGAAAATAATTGAAAATAATTGAAAAAAATTGAAAATAATTGAAAATAATTGAAAATAATTGATAATAATTTAAAATAATTGAAAATAATTATAAATAATTGAAAATAATTGAAAATAATTGAAAATAATTGACAATAATTTATAAATAATTGAAAATAATTGAAAATAATTGAAAATAATTGAAAATAATTATAAATAATTGAAAATAATTGAAAATAATTGAAAATAATAGAAAATAATTATAAATAATTGAAAATAATTGAAAATAATTGACAATAATTGAAAATAATTGAAAATAATTGAAAATAATTGAAAATAATTGAAAATAATTGAAAATAATTGAAAATAATTGAAAATAATTGACAATAATTGATAAATAATTGAAAATAATTGAAAATAACTGAAAATAATTGAAAATAATTGAAAATAATTTAAAATAATTGAAAATAACTGAAAATAATTGAAAATAATTGAAAATAATTTAAAATAATTGAAAATAATTATAAATAATTGAAAATAATTGAAAATAATTGACAATAATTTATAAATAATTGAAAATAATTGAAAATAATTGAAAATAATTGAAAATAATTGAAAATAATTGAAAATAATTGAAAATAATTGAAAATAAATGAAAATAATTGAAAATAATTATAAATAATTGAAAATAATTGAAAATAATTGACAATAATTTATAAATAATTGAAAATAATTGAAAATAATTGAAAATAATTGAAAATAATTGAAAATAATTGATAATAATTGAAAATAATTGAAAAAAATTGAAAATAATTGAAAAAAATTGAAAATAATTGAAAATAGTTGAAAATAATTGAAAATAATTATAATAATTGAAAATAATTAATAAATAATTGAAAATAATTGAAATAATTGAAAATAATTTAAAATAATTGAAAATAATTATAAATAATTGAAAATAATTGAAAATAATTGAAAATAATTGACAATAATTTATAAATAATTGAAAATAATTTAAAATAATTGACAATAATTTATAAATAATTGAAAATAATTGAAAATAATTGAAAATAATTGAAAATAATTGAAAATAATTGACAATAATTTATAAATAATTGAAAATAATTGAAAATAATTGAAAATAATTGAAAATAATAGAAAATAATTGAAAATAATTGACAATAATTGATAAATAATTGAAAATAATTGAAAATAATTGAAAATAATTGAAAATAATTGAAAATAATTGATAATAATTTATAATAATTGAAAATAATTATAAATAATTGAAAATAATTGAAAATAATTGAAAATAATTGACAATAATTTATAAATAATTGAAAATAATTGAAAATAATTGAAAATAATTGAAAATAATTGAAAATAATTTAAAATAATAGAAAATAATTATAAATAATTGAAAATAATTGAAAATAATTGACAATAATTTATAAATAATTGAAAATAATTGAAAATAATTGAAAATAATTGAAAATAATTGAAAATAATTGAAAATAATTGAAAATAATTAAAAATAATTGAAAATAATTGAAAATAATTGACAATAATTGATAAATAATTGAAAATAATTGAAAATAACTGAAAATAATTGAAAATAATTGAAAATAATTGAAAATAATTTAAAATAATTGAAAATAATTATAAATAATTGAAAATAATTGAAAATAATTGACAATAATTT
>OX387716.1:30751782-30794098 GCA_947577245.1 Andrena bucephala | reverse complement strand
TTATTTATAAATTATTGTCAATTATTTTCAATTATTTTCAATTATTTTCAATTATTGTCAATTATTTTCAATTATTTTCAATTATTTTCAATTATTTTCAATTATTTCAATTATTTTCAATTATTTTCAATTATTTTCAATTATTTTCAATTATTTTCAATTATTTTCAATTATTTTCAATTATTTTCAATTATATTAAATTATTTTCAATTATTTTCAATTATTTTCAATTATTTTCAATTATTGTCAATTATTTTCAATTATTTTCAATTATTTTCAATTATTTTCAATTATTTTCAATTATTTTCAATTATTTTCAATTATTTTCAATTATTTTCAATTATTTTCAATTATTTTCAATTATATTAAATTATTTTCAATTATTTTCAATTATTTTCAATTATTTTCAATTATATTCAATTATTTTCAATTATTTTCAATTATTTTCAATTATTTTCAATTATTTTCAATTTTTTTCAATTATTTATTAATTATTTTCAAATATTTATAATTATTTTCAATTATTTTCAATTATTTATAATTATTTTCAATTATTTATTATTATTTTCAATTATTTTCAATTATTTTCAATTATTGTCAATTATTTTCAATTATTTTCAATTATTTTCAATTATTGTCAATTATTTTCAATTATTTTCAATTATTTTCAATTATTTTCAATTATTTTCAATTATTTTCAATTATTTTCAATTATTTTCAATTATTTTCAATTATTTTCAATTATTTTCAATTATTTATAATTATTTTCAATTATTTTAAATTATTTTCAATTATTTTCAATTATTTTCAGTTATTTTCAATTATTTTCAATTATTTATCAATTATTGTCAATTATTTTCAATTATTTTCAATTATTTCAATTATTTTCAATTATTTTCAATTATTTTCAATTATTTTCAATTATTTTCAATTATTTTCAATTATTTTCAATTATTTTCAATTATTGTCAATTATTTTCAATTATTTTCAATTATTTATAATTATTTTCTATTATTTTAAATTATTTTCAATTATTTTCAATTATTTATAATTATTTTCAATTATTTTCAATTATTTTCAATTATTTATAAATTATTGTCAATTATTTTCAATTATTTTCAATTATTTTCAATTATTGTCAATTATTTTCAATTATTTTAAATTATTATCAATTATTTTCAATTATTTACAATTATTTTCAATTATTTTCAATTATTTTCAATTTTTTCAATTATTTTCAATTATTTTCAATTATTTTCAATTATTTTCAATTATTTTCAATTATTTTCAATTATTTTCATTATATTAAATTATTTTCAATTATTTTCAATTATTTTCAATTATTTTCAATTATATTCAATTATTTTCAATTATTTTCAATTATTTATTAATTATTTTCAATTATTTATAATTATTTTCAATTATTTTCAATTATCTTCAATTATTTTCAATTATTTTCAATTATTTTCAATTATTTTCAATTATTTTCAATTATTTATAAATTATTGTCAATTATTTTCAATTATTTTCAATTATTTATAAATTATTGTCAATTATTTTCAATTATTTTCAATTATTTATAATTATTTTCAATTATTTTAAATTATTTTCAATTATTTTCAATTATTTATAAATTATTGTCAATTATTTTCAATTATTTTCAATTATTTATAAATTATTGTCAATTATTTTCAATTATTATCAATTATTTATAATTATTTTCAATTATATTAAATTATTTTCAATTATTTTCAATTATTTTCAATTATTGTCAATTATTTTCAATTATTTTCAATTATTTTCAATTATTTATAAATTATTGTCAATTATTTTCAATTATTTTCAATTATATTCAATTATTTTCAATTATTTTCAATTATTTTCAATTATTTTCAATTATTTTCAATTATTTATTAATTATTTTCAAATATTTATAATTATTTTCAATTATTTTCAATTATTTATAATTATTTTCAATTATTTATTATTATTTTCAATTATTTTCAATTATTTTCAATTATTGTCAATTATTTTCAATTATTTTCAATTATTTTCAATTATTGTCAATTATTTTCAATTATTTTCAATTATTTTCAATTATTTTCAATTATTTTCAATTATTTTCAATTATTTTCAATTATTTTCAATTATTTATAAATTATTGTCAATTATTTTCAATTATTTTCAATTATTTATAATTATTTTCAATTATTTTCATTTATTTTCAATTATTTTCAATTATTTTCAATTATTTTCAATTATTTTCAATTATTTTCAATTATTTTCAATTATTTATAAATTATTGTCAATTATTTTAAATTATTTTCAATTATTTATAATTATTTTCAATTATTTTAAATTATTTTCAATTATTTTCAATTATTTTCAATTATTTTCAGTTATTTTCAATTATTTTCAATTATTTATCAATTATTGTCAATTATTTTCAATTATTTTCAATTATTTTTAATTATTTTCAATTATTTTCAATTATTTTCAATTATTTTCAATTATTTTCAATTATTTTCAATTATTTATAAATTATTGTCAATTATTTTCAATTATTTTCAATTATTTATAATTATTTTCTATTATTTTAAATTATTTTCAATTATTTTCAATTATTTTCAATTATTTTCAATTATTTTCAATTATTTATAAATTATTGTCAATTATTTTCAATTATTTTCAATTATTTTCAATTATTTTCAATTATTTATAATTATTTTCAATTATTTTAAATTATTATCAATTATTTTCAATTATTTTCAATTATTTTCAATTATTTTCAATTATTTTCAATTATTTATCAATTATTGTCAATTATTTTCAATTATTTTCTATTATTTTCAATTATTTTCAATTATTTTCAATTATTTTCAATTATTTTCAATTATTTTCAATTATTTATAAATTATTGTCAATTATTTTCAATTATTTTCAATTATTTTCAATTATTTTCAATTATTTTCAATTATTTATAAATTATTGTCAATTATTTTAAATTATTTTCAATTATTTATAAATTATTGTCAATTATTTTCAATTATTTTCAATTATTTATAATTATTTTCAATTATTTTAAATTATTTTCAATTATTTTCAATTATTTTCAATTATTTTCAATTATTTATTAATTATTTTCAATTATTATAATTATTTTCAATTATTTTCAATTATTTTCAATTTTTTTCAATTATTTTCAATTATTTTCAATTATTTTCAATTATTATCAATTATTTTCAATTATTTTCAATTATTTTCAATTATTTTCAATTATTTTCAATTATTTATAAATTATTGTCAATTATTTTCAATTATTTTCAATTATTTATAATTATTTTCAATTATTTTCATTTATTTTCAATTATTTTCAATTATTTTCAATTATTTTCAATTATTTTCAATTATTTTCAATTATTTTCAATTATTTTCAATTATTTTCAATTATTTATAAATTATTGTCAATTATTTTCAATTATTTTCAATTATTTATAATTATTTTCAATTATTTTAAATTATTTTCAATTATTTTCAATTATTTTCAGTTATTTTCAATTATTTTCAATTATTTATCAATTATTGTCAATTATTTTCAATTATTTTCAATTATTTTCAATTATTTTCAATTATTTTCAATTATATTCAATTATTTTCAATTATTTTCAATTATTTTCAATTATTTTCAATTATTTTCAATTATTTATCAATTATTGTCAATTATTTTCAATTATTTTCAATTATTTTCAATTATTTTCAATTATTTTCAATTATTTTCAATTATTTTCAATTTTTTTCAATTATTTATTAATTATTTTCAATTATTTTCAATTATTTTCAATTATTTATAATTATTTTCAATTATTTTAAATTATTTTCAATTATTTTCAATTATTATCAATTATTGTCAATTATTTTCAATTATTTTCAATTATTTTCAATAATTTTCAATTATTTTCAATTATTTTCAATTATTTTCAATTATTTTCAATTATTTTCAATTATTTTCAATTATTTTCAATTATTTTCAATTATTTTCAATTATTTTCAATTATTTTCAATTATTTTCAATTATTTTCAATTATTTTCAATTATACTAAATTATTTTCAATTATTTTCAATTATTTTCAATTATTTTCAATTATTTTCAATTATTTTCAGTTATTTTCAATTATTTATTAATTATTTTCAATTATTTATAATTATTTTCAATTATTTTCAATTATCTTCAATTATTTTCAATTATTTTCAATTATTTTCAATTATTTTCAATTATTTTCAATTATTTATAAATTATTGTCAATTATTTTCAATTATTTTCAATTATTTATAAATTATTGTCAATTATTTTCAATTATTTTCAATTATTTATAATTATTTTCAATTATTTTAAATTATTTTCAATTATTTTCAATTATTTTCAATTATTTTCAATTATTTATTAATTATTTTCAATTATTATAATTATTTTCAATTATTTTCAATTATTTTCAATTATTTTCAATTTTTTTCAATTATTTTCAATTTTTTTCAATTATTTTCAATTATTTTCAATTATTTTCAATTATTTTCAATTATTTTCAATTATTTTCAATTATTTTCAATTATTTATAAATTATTGTCAATTATTTTCAATTATTTTCAATTATTTATAATTATTTTCAATTATTTTCATTTATTTTCAATTATTTTCAATTATTTTCAATTATTTTCAATTATTTTCAATTATTTTCAATTATTTTCAATTATTTTCAATAATTTTCAATTATTTATAAATTATTGTCAATTATTTTCAATTATTTATAATTATTTTCAATTATTTTAAATTATTTTCAATTATTTTCAATTATTTTCAATTATTTTCAGTTATTTTCAATTATTTTCAATTATTTATCAATTATTGTCAATTATTTTCAATTATTTTCAATTATTTTCAATTATTTTTAATTATTTTCAATTATTTTCAATTATTTTCAATTATTTTCAATTATTTTCAATTATTTTCAATTATTTATAAATTATTGTCAATTATTTTCAATTATTTTCAATTATTTATAATTATTTTCTATTATTTTAAATTATTTTCAATTATTTTCAATTATTTTCAATTATTTTCAATTATTTTCAATTATTTTCAATTATTTTCAATTATTTATAAATTATTGTCAATTATTTTCAATTATTTTCAATTATTTTAAATTATTTATAATTATTTTCAATTATTTTAAATTATTATCAATTATTTTCAATTATTTTCAATTATTTTCAATTATTTTCAATTATTTATCAATTATTGTCAATTATTTTCAATTATTTTCAATTATTTTCTATTATTTTCAATTATTTTCAATTATTTTCAATTATTTTCAATTATTTTCAATTATTTTCAATTATTTTCAATTATATTAAATTATTTTCAATTATTTTCAATTATTTTCAATTATTTTCAATTATATTCAATTATTTTCAATTATTTTCAATTATTTTCAATTATATTCAATTATTTTCAATTATTTTCAATTATTTATTAATTATTTTCAATTATTTATAATTATTTTCAATTATTTTCAATTATCTTCAATTATTTTCAATTATTTTCAATTATTTTCAATTATTTTCAATTATTTTCAATTATTTATAAATTATTGTCAATTATTTTCAATTATTTTCAATTATTTATAAATTATTGTCAATTATTTTCAATTATTTTCAATTATTTATAATTATTTTCAATTATTTTAAATTATTTTCAATTATTTTCAATTATTTATAAATTATTGTCAATTATTTTCAATTATTTTCAATTATTTATAAATTATTGTCAATTATTTTCAATTATTATCAATTATTTATAATTATTTTCAATTATATTAAATTATTTTCAATTATTTTCAATTATTTTCAATTATTGTCAATTATTTTCAATTATTTTCAATTATTTTCAATTATTTATAAATTATTGTCAATTATTTTCAATTATTTTCAATTATATTCAATTATTTTCAATTATTTTCAATTATTTTCAATTATTTTCAATTATTTTCAATTATTTATTAATTATTTTCAAATATTTATAATTATTTTCAATTATTTTCAATTATTTATAATTATTTTCAATTATTTATTATTATTTTCAATTATTTTCAATTATTTTCAATTATTGTCAATTATTTTCAATTATTTTCAATTATTTTCAATTATTGTCAATTATTTTCAATTATTTTCAATTATTTTCAATTATTTTCAATTATTTTCAATTATTTTCAATTATTTTCAATTATTTTCAATTATTTATAAATTATTGTCAATTATTTTCAATTATTTTCAATTATTTATAATTATTTTCAATTATTTTCATTTATTTTCAATTATTTTCAATTATTTTCAATTATTTTCAATTATTTTCAATTATTTTCAATTATTTTCAATTATTTATAAATTATTGTCAATTATTTTAAATTATTTTCAATTATTTATAATTATTTTCAATTATTTTAAATTATTTTCAATTATTTTCAATTATTTTCAATTATTTTCAGTTATTTTCAATTATTTTCAATTATTTATCAATTATTGTCAATTATTTTCAATTATTTTCAATTATTTTTAATTATTTTCAATTATTTTCAATTATTTTCAATTATTTTCAATTATTTTCAATTATTTTCAATTATTTATAAATTATTGTCAATTATTTTCAATTATTTTCAATTATTTATAATTATTTTCTATTATTTTAAATTATTTTCAATTATTTTCAATTATTTTCAATTATTTTCAATTATTTTCAATTATTTATAAATTATTGTCAATTATTTTCAATTATTTTCAATTATTTTCAATTATTTTCAATTATTTATAATTATTTTCAATTATTTTAAATTATTATCAATTATTTTCAATTATTTTCAATTATTTTCAATTATTTTCAATTATTTTCAATTATTTATCAATTATTGTCAATTATTTTCAATTATTTTCTATTATTTTCAATTATTTTCAATTATTTTCAATTATTTTCAATTATTTTCAATTATTTTCAATTATTTATAAATTATTGTCAATTATTTTCAATTATTTTCAATTATTTTCAATTATTTTCAATTATTTTCAATTATTTATAAATTATTGTCAATTATTTTAAATTATTTTCAATTATTTATAAATTATTGTCAATTATTTTCAATTATTTTCAATTATTTATAATTATTTTCAATTATTTTAAATTATTTTCAATTATTTTCAATTATTTTCAATTATTTTCAATTATTTATTAATTATTTTCAATTATTATAATTATTTTCAATTATTTTCAATTATTTTCAATTTTTTTCAATTATTTTCAATTATTTTCAATTATTTTCAATTATTATCAATTATTTTCAATTATTTTCAATTATTTTCAATTATTTTCAATTATTTTCAATTATTTATAAATTATTGTCAATTATTTTCAATTATTTTCAATTATTTATAATTATTTTCAATTATTTTCATTTATTTTCAATTATTTTCAATTATTTTCAATTATTTTCAATTATTTTCAATTATTTTCAATTATTTTCAATTATTTTCAATTATTTTCAATTATTTATAAATTATTGTCAATTATTTTCAATTATTTTCAATTATTTATAATTATTTTCAATTATTTTAAATTATTTTCAATTATTTTCAATTATTTTCAGTTATTTTCAATTATTTTCAATTATTTATCAATTATTGTCAATTATTTTCAATTATTTTCAATTATTTTCAATTATTTTCAATTATTTTCAATTATATTCAATTATTTTCAATTATTTTCAATTATTTTCAATTATTTTCAATTATTTTCAATTATTTATCAATTATTGTCAATTATTTTCAATTATTTTCAATTATTTTCAATTATTTTCAATTATTTTCAATTATTTTCAATTATTTTCAATTTTTTTCAATTATTTATTAATTATTTTCAATTATTTTCAATTATTTTCAATTATTTATAATTATTTTCAATTATTTTAAATTATTTTCAATTATTTTCAATTATTATCAATTATTGTCAATTATTTTCAATTATTTTCAATTATTTTCAATAATTTTCAATTATTTTCAATTATTTTCAATTATTTTCAATTATTTTCAATTATTTTCAATTATTTTCAATTATTTTCAATTATTTTCAATTATTTTCAATTATTTTCAATTATTTTCAATTATTTTCAATTATTTTCAATTATTTTCAATTATACTAAATTATTTTCAATTATTTTCAATTATTTTCAATTATTTTCAATTATTTTCAATTATTTTCAGTTATTTTCAATTATTTATTAATTATTTTCAATTATTTATAATTATTTTCAATTATTTTCAATTATCTTCAATTATTTTCAATTATTTTCAATTATTTTCAATTATTTTCAATTATTTTCAATTATTTATAAATTATTGTCAATTATTTTCAATTATTTTCAATTATTTATAAATTATTGTCAATTATTTTCAATTATTTTCAATTATTTATAATTATTTTCAATTATTTTAAATTATTTTCAATTATTTTCAATTATTTTCAATTATTTTCAATTATTTATTAATTATTTTCAATTATTATAATTATTTTCAATTATTTTCAATTATTTTCAATTATTTTCAATTTTTTTCAATTATTTTCAATTTTTTTCAATTATTTTCAATTATTTTCAATTATTTTCAATTATTTTCAATTATTTTCAATTATTTTCAATTATTTTCAATTATTTATAAATTATTGTCAATTATTTTCAATTATTTTCAATTATTTATAATTATTTTCAATTATTTTCATTTATTTTCAATTATTTTCAATTATTTTCAATTATTTTCAATTATTTTCAATTATTTTCAATTATTTTCAATTATTTTCAATAATTTTCAATTATTTATAAATTATTGTCAATTATTTTCAATTATTTATAATTATTTTCAATTATTTTAAATTATTTTCAATTATTTTCAATTATTTTCAATTATTTTCAGTTATTTTCAATTATTTTCAATTATTTATCAATTATTGTCAATTATTTTCAATTATTTTCAATTATTTTCAATTATTTTTAATTATTTTCAATTATTTTCAATTATTTTCAATTATTTTCAATTATTTTCAATTATTTTCAATTATTTATAAATTATTGTCAATTATTTTCAATTATTTTCAATTATTTATAATTATTTTCTATTATTTTAAATTATTTTCAATTATTTTCAATTATTTTCAATTATTTTCAATTATTTTCAATTATTTTCAATTATTTTCAATTATTTATAAATTATTGTCAATTATTTTCAATTATTTTCAATTATTTTAAATTATTTATAATTATTTTCAATTATTTTAAATTATTATCAATTATTTTCAATTATTTTCAATTATTTTCAATTATTTTCAATTATTTATCAATTATTGTCAATTATTTTCAATTATTTTCAATTATTTTCTATTATTTTCAATTATTTTCAATTATTTTCAATTATTTTCAATTATTTTCAATTATTTTCAATTATTTATAAATTATTGTCAATTATTTTCAATTATTTTCAATTATTTTCAATTATTTTCAATTATTTTCAATTATTTATAAATTATTGTCAATTATTTTAAATTATTTTCAATTATTTATAAATTATTGTCAATTATTTTCAATTATTTTCAATTATTTATAATTATTTTCAATTATTTTCAATTATTTTCAATTATTTTCAATTATTTTCAATTATTTTCAATTATTTATTAATTATTTTCAATTATTATAATTATTTTCAATTATTTTCAATTATTTTCAATTATTTTCAATTTTTTTCAATTATTTTCAATTTTTTTCAATTATTTTCAATTATTATCAATTATTTTCAATTATTTTCAATTATTTTCAATTATTTTCAATTATTTATAAATTATTGTCAATTATTTTCAATTATTTTCAATTATTTATAATTATTTTCAATTATTTTCATTTATTTTCAATTATTTTCATTTATTTTCAATTATTTTCAATTATTTTCAATTATTTTCAATTATTTTCAATTATTTTCAATTATTTTCAATTATTTATAAATTATTGTCAATTATTTTCAATTATTTTCAATTATTTTCAATTATTGTCAATTATTTTCAATTATTTTCAATTATTTTCAATTATTTTCAATTATTTTCAATTATTTTCAATTATTTTCAATTATTTTCAATTATTTTCAATTATTTTCAATTATTTTCAATTATTTTCAATTATTTTCAATTATTTTCAATTATTTTCAATTATATTAAATTATTTTCAATTATTTTCAATTATTTTCAATTATTGTCAATTATTTTCAATTATTTTCAATTGTTTTCAATTATTTTCAATTATTTTCAATTATTTTCAATTATTTTCAATTATTTTCAATTATTTTCAATTATTTTCAATTATATTAAATTATTTTCAATTATTTTCAATTATTTTCAATTATTTTCAATTATATTCAATTATTTTCAATTATTTTCAATTATTTTCAATTATTTTCAATTATTTTCAATTTTTTTCAATTATTTATTAATTATTTTCAAATATTTATAATTATTTTCAATTATTTTCAATTATTTATAATTATTTTCAATTATTTATTATTATTTTCAATTATTTTCAATTATTTTCAATTATTGTCAATTATTTTCAATTATTTTCAATTATTTTCAATTATTGTCAATTATTTTCAATTATTTTCAATTATTTTCAATTATTTTCAATTATTTTCAATTATTTTCAATTATTTTCAATTATTTTCAATTATTTTCAATTATTTTCAATTATTTATAATTATTTTCAATTATTTTAAATTATTTTCAATTATTTTCAATTATTTTCAGTTATTTTCAATTATTTTCAATTATTTATCAATTATTGTCAATTATTTTCAATTATTTTCAATTATTTTCAATTATTTTCAATTATTTTCAATTATTTTCAATTATTTTCAATTATTGTCAATTATTTTCAATTATTTTCAATTATTTATAATTATTTTCTATTATTTTAAATTATTTTCAATTATTTTCAATTATTTATAATTATTTTCAATTATTTTCAATTATTTTCAATTATTTTCAATTATTTATAAATTATTGTCAATTATTTTCAATTATTTTCAATTATTTTCAATTATTGTCAATTATTTTCAATTATTTTAAATTATTATCAATTATTTTCAATTATTTACAATTATTTTCAATTATTTTCAATTATTTTCAATTTTTTTCAATTATTTTCAATTATTTTCAATTATTTTCAATTATTTTCAATTATTTTCAATTATTTTCAATTATTTTCAATTATTTTCAATTATTTTCAATTATTTTCAATTATTTTCAATTATTTTCAATTATTTTCAATTATTTTCAATTATTTTCAATTATATTCAATTATTTTCAATTATTTTCAATTATTTATTAATTATTTTCAATTATTTATAATTATTTTCAATTATTTTCAATTATCTTCAATTATTTTCAATTATTTTCAATTATTTTCAATTATTTTCAATTATTTTCAATTATTTATAAATTATTGTCAATTATTTTCAATTATTTTCAATTATTTATAAATTATTGTCAATTATTTTCAATTATTTTCAATTATTTATAATTATTTTCAATTATTTTAAATTATTTTCAATTATTTTCAATTATTTATAAATTATTGTCAATTATTTTCAATTATTTTCAATTATTTATAAATTATTGTCAATTATTTTCAATTATTTTCAATTATTTATAATTATTTTCAATTATATTAAATTATTTTCAATTATTTTCAATTATTTTCAATTATTGTCAATTATTTTCAATTATTTTCAATTATTTTCAATTATTTTCAATTATTTTCAATTATTTTCAATTATTTTCAATTATTTTCAATTATTTTCAATTATTTTCAATTATTTTCAATTATTTTCAATTATTTTCAATTATATTAAATTATTTTCAATTATTTTCAATTATTTTCAATTATTTTCAATTATATTCAATTATTTTCAATTATTTTCAATTATTTTCAATTATTTTCAATTATTTTCAATTTTTTTCAATTATTTATTAATTATTTTCAAATATTTATAATTATTTTCAATTATTTTCAATTATTTATAATTATTTTCAATTATTTATTATTATTTTCAATTATTTTCAATTATTTTCAATTATTGTCAATTATTTTCAATTATTTTCAATTATTTTCAATTATTGTCAATTATTTTCAATTATTTTCAATTATTTTCAATTATTTTCAATTATTTTCAATTATTTTCAATTATTTTCAATTATTTTCAATTATTTTCAATTATTTTCAATTATTTTCAATTATTTTCAATTATTTTCAATTATTTATAATTATTTTCAATTATTTTAAATTATTTTCAATTATTTTCAATTATTTTCAGTTATTTTCAATTATTTTCAATTATTTATCAATTATTGTCAATTATTTTCAATTATTTTCAATTATTTTCAATTATTTTCAATTATTTTCAATTATTTTCAATTATTTTCAATTATTTTCAATTATTGTCAATTATTTTCAATTATTTTCAATTATTTATAATTATTTTCTATTATTTTAAATTATTTTCAATTATTTTCAATTATTTATAATTATTTTCAATTATTTTCAATTATTTTCAATTATTTTCAATTATTTTCAATTATTTATAAATTATTGTCAATTATTTTCAATTATTTTCAATTATTTTCAATTATTTATAATTATTTTCAATTATTTTAAATTATTATCAATTATTTTCAATTATTTACAATTATTTTCAATTATTTTCAATTATTTTCAATTTTTTTCAATTATTTTCAATTATTTTCAATTATTTTCAATTATTTTCAATTATTTTCAATTATTTTCAATTATTTTTAATTATTTTCAATTATTTTCAATTATTTTCAATTATTTTCAATTTTTTTCAATTATTTATTAATTATTTTCAAATATTTATAATTATTTTCAATTATTTTCAATTATTTATAATTATTTTCAATTATTTATTATTATTTTCAATTATTTTCAATTATTTTCAATTATTGTCAATTATTTTCAATTATTTTCAATTATTTTCAATTATTGTCAATTATTTTCAATTATTTTCAATTATTTTCAATTATTTTCAATTATTTTCAATTATTTTCAATTATTTTCAATTATTTTCAATTATTTTCAATTATATTAAATTATTTTCAATTATTTTCAATTATTTTCAATTATTTTCAATTATATTCAATTATTTTCAATTATTTTCAATTATTTATTAATTATTTTCAATTATTTATAATTATTTTCAATTATTTTCAATTATCTTCAATTATTTTCAATTATTTTCAATTATTTACAATTATTTTCAATTATTTTCAATTATTTTCAATTATTTTCAATTTTTTTCAATTATTTTCAATTATTTTCAATTATTTTCAATTATTTTCAATTATTTTCAATTATTTTCAATTATTTTCAATTATTTTCAATTATTTTCAATTATTTATAAATTATTGTCAATTATTTTCAATTATTTATAATTATTTTCAATTATTTTCAATTATTTTTAATTATTTACAATTATTTTCAATTATTTTCAATTATTTTCAATTATTTTCAATTATTTTCAATTATTTATCAATTATTGTCAATTATTTTCAATTATTTTCAATTATTTTCAATTATTTTCAATTATTTTCAATTATTTTCAATTATTTTCAATTTTTTTCAATTATTTATTAATTATTTTCAATTATTTATAATTATTTTCAATTATTTTCAATTATTTTCAATTATTGTCAATTATTTTCAATTATTTTCAATTATTATCAATTATTGTCAATTATTTTCAATTATTTTCAATTATTTTCAATAATTTTCAATTATTTTCATTTATTTTCAATTATTTTCAATTATTTTCAATTATTTTCAATTATTTTCAATTATTTTCAATTATTTTCAATTATTTTCAATTATTTTCAATTATACTAAATTATTTTCAATTATTTTCAATTATTTTCAATTATTTTCAATTATTTTCAATTATTTTCAGTTATTTTCAATTATTTATTAATTATTTTCAATTATTTATAATTATTTTCAATTATTTTCAATTATCTTCAATTATTTTCAATTATTTTCAATTATTTTCAATTATTTTCAATTATTTTCAATTATTTATAAATTATTGTCAATTATTTTCAATTATTTTCAATTATTTATAAATTATTGTCAATTATTTTCAATTATTTTCAATTATTTATAATTATTTTAAATTATTTTCAATTATTTTCAATTATTTTCAATTATTTTCAATTATTTATTAATTATTTTCAATTATTATAATTATTTTCAATTATTTTCAATTATTTTCAATTATTTTCAATTTTTTTCAATTATTTTCAATTTTTTTCAATTATTTTCAATTATTTTCAATTATTTTCAATTATTTTCAATTATTTTCAATTATTTATAAATTATTGTCAATTATTTTCAATTATTTTCAATTATTTATAATTATTTTCAATTATTTTCATTTATTTTCAATTATTTTCAATTATTTTCAATTATTTTCAATTATTTTCAATTATTTTCAATTATTTTCAATTATTTTCAATTATTTATAAATTATTGTCAATTATTTTCAATTATTTTCAATTATTTATAATTATTTTCAATTATTTTCAATTATTTTCAATTATTTTCAATTATTTTCAATTATTTTCAGTTATTTTCAATTATTTTCAATTATTTATCAATTATTGTCAATTATTTTCAATTATTTTCAATTATTTTTAATTATTTTCAATTATTTTCAATTATTTTCAATTATTTTCAATTATTTTCAATTATTTTCAATTATTTATAAATTATTGTCAATTATTTTCAATTATTTTCAATTATTTATAATTATTTTCTATTATTTTAAATTATTTTCAATTATTTTCAATTATTTTCAATTATTTTCAATTATTTATAAATTATTGTCAATTATTTTCAATTATTTTCAATTATTTTCAATTATTTATAATTATTTTCAATTATTTTAAATTATTATCAATTATTTTCAATTATTTTCAATTATTTTCAATTATTTTCAATTATTTTCAATTATTTATCAATTATTGTCAATTATTTTCAATTATTTTCTATTATTTTCAATTATTTTCAATTATTTTCAATTATTTTCAATTATTTATAAATTATTGTCAATTATTTTCAATTATTTTCAATTATTTTCAATTATTTTCAATTATTTTCAATTATTTATAAATTATTGTCAATTATTTTAAATTATTTTCAATTATTTATAAATTATTGTCAATTATTTTCAATTATTTTCAATTATTTATAATTATTTTCAATTATTTTAAATTATTTTCAATTATTTTCAATTATTTTCAATTATTTTCAATTATTTTCAATTATTTTCAATTATTTTCAATTATTTTCAATTATTTTCAATTATTTTCAATTATTTTCAATTATTTTCAATTATTTTCAATTATTTTCAATTATTTTCAATTATTTTCAATTATTTTCAATTATTATAATTATTTTCAATTATTTTCAATTATTTTCAATTATTTTCAATTTTTTTCAATTATTTTCAATTATTTTCAATTATTTTCAATTATTTTCAATTATTTTCAATTATTTTCAATTATTTTCAATTATTTTCAATTATTTATAAATTATTGTCAATTATTTTCAATTATTTTCAATTATTTATAATTATTTTCATTTATTTTCAATTATTTTCAATTATTTTCAATTATTTTCAATTATTTTCAATTATTTTCAATTATTTTCTATTATTTTAAATTATTTTCAATTATTTTCAGTTATTTATAATTATTTTCAATTATTTTCAATTATTTTCAATTATTTTCAATTATTTATAAATTATTGTCAATTATTTTCAATTATTTTCAATTATTTTCAATTATTTATAATTATTTTCAATTATTTTAAATTATTATAAATTATTTTCAATTATTTACAATTATTTTCAATTATTTTCAATTATTTTCAATTATTTTCAATTTTTTTCAATTATTTTCAATTATTTTCAATTATTTTCAATTATTTTCAATTATTTTCAATTATTTTCAATTATTTTCAATTATTTTCAATTATTTTCAATTATTTTCAATTATTTTCAATTATTTATAAATTATTGTCAATTATTTTCAATTATTTATAATTATTTTCAATTATTTTCAATTATTTTTAATTATTTACAATTATTTTCAATTATTTTCAATTATTTTCAATTATTTTCAATTATTTTCAATTATTTATCAATTATTGTCAATTATTTTCAATTATTTTCAATTATTTTCAATTATTTTCAATTATTTTCAATTATTTTCAATTATTTTCAATTTTTTTCAATTATTTATTAATTATTTTCAATTATTTATAATTATTTTCAATTATTTTCAATTATTTTCAATTATTGTCAATTATTTTCAATTATTTTCAATTATTATCAATTATTGTCAATTATTTTCAATTATTTTCAATTATTTTCAATAATTTTCAATTATTTTCAATTATTTTCAATTATTTTCAATTATTTTCAATTATTTTCAATTATTTTCAATTATTTTCAATTATTTTCAATTATTTTCAATTATTTTCAATTATTTTCAATTATACTAAATTATTTTCAATTATTTTCAATTATTTTCAATTATTTTCAATTATTTTCAATTATTTTCAGTTATTTTCAATTATTTATTAATTATTTTCAATTATTTATAATTATTTTCAATTATTTTCAATTATCTTCAATTATTTTCAATTATTTTCAATTATTTTCAATTATTTTCAATTATTTTCAATTATTTATAAATTATTGTCAATTATTTTCAATTATTTTCAATTATTTATAAATTATTGTCAATTATTTTCAATTATTTTCAATTATTTATAATTATTTTCAACTATTTTAAATTATTTTCAATTATTTTCAATTATTTTCAATTATTTTCAATTATTTATTAATTATTTTCAATTATTATAATTATTTTCAATTATTTTCAATTATTTTCAATTTTTTTCAATTATTTTCAATTTTTTTCAATTATTTTCAATTATTTTCAATGATTTTCAATTATTTTCAATTATTTTCAATTATTTATAAATTATTGTCAATTATTTTCAATTATTTTCAATTATTTATAATTATTTTCAATTATTTTCATTTATTTTCAATTATTTTCAATTATTTTCATTTATTTTCAATTATTTTCAATTATTTTCAATTATTTTCAATTATTTTCAATTATTTATAAATTATTGTCAATTATTTTCAATTATTTTCAATTATTTATAATTATTTTCAATTATTTTAAATTATTTTCAATTATTTTCAATTATTTTCAATTATTTTCAGTTATTTTCAATTATTTTCAATTATTTATCAATTATTGTCAATTATTTTCAATTATTTTCAATTATTTTTAATTATTTTCAATTATTTTCAATTATTTTCAATTATTTTCAATTATTTTCAATTATTTTCAATTATTTATAAATTATTGTCAATTATTTTCAATTATTTTCAATTATTTATAATTATTTTCTATTATTTTAAATTATTTTCAATTATTTTCAATTATTTTCAATTATTTTCAATTATTTTCAATTATTTATAAATTATTGTCAATTATTTTCAATTATTTTCAATTTTTTTCAATTATTTTCAATTTTTTTCAATTATTTTCAATTATTATCAATTATTTTCAATTATTTTCAATTATTTTCAATTATTTTCAATTATTTTCAATTATTTATAAATTATTGTCAATTATTTTCAATTATTTTCAATTATTTATAATTATTTTCAATTATTTTCATTTATTTTCAATTATTTTCAATTATTTTCAATTATTTTCAATTATTTTCAATAATTTTCAATTATTTTCAATTATTTTCAAATATTTATAAATTATTGTCAATTATTTTCAATTATTTTCAATTATTTATAATTATTTTCAATTATTTTAAATTATTTTCAATTATTTTCAATTATTTTCAGTTATTTTCAATTATTTTCAATTATTTATCAATTATTGTCAATTATTTTCAATTATTTTCAATTATTTTCAATTATTTTCAATTATTGTCAATTATTTTCAATTATTTTCAATTATTTATAATTATTTTCTATTATTTTAAATTATTTTCAATTATTTTCAATTATTTATAATTATTTTCAATTATTTTCAATTATTTTCAATTATTTTCAATTATTTATAAATTATTGTCAATTATTTTCAATTATTTTCAATTATTTTCAATTATTTTCAATTATTTATAATTATTTTCAATTATTTTAAATTATTATCAATTATTTTCAATTATTTTCAATTATTTTCAATTTTTTTCAATTATTTTCAATTATTTTCAATTATTTTCAATTATTTTCAATTATTTTCAATTATTTTTAATTATTTTCAATTATTTTCAATTATTTTCAATTATTTTCAATTTTTTTCAATTATTTATTAATTATTTTCAAATATTTATAATTATTTTCAAATATTTTCAATTATTTATAATTATTTTCAATTATTTATTATTATTTTCAATTATTTTCAATTATTTTCAATTATTGTCAATTATTTTCAATTATTTTCAATTATTTTCAATTATTGTCAATTATTTTCAATTATTTTCAATTATTTTCAATTATTTTCAATTATTTTCAATTATTTTCAATTATTTTCAATTATTTTCAATTATTTTCAATTATTTTCAATTATTTTCAATTATTTTCAATTATTTTCAATTATTTTCAATTATTTTCAATTATATTAAATTATTTTCAATTATTTTCAATTATTTTCAATTATTTTCAATTATATTCAATTATTTTCAATTATTTTCAATTATTTTCAATTATTTATTAATTATTTTCAATTATTTATAATTATTTTCAATTATTTTCAATTATCTTCAATTATTTTCAATTATTTTCAATTATTTTCAATTATTTTCAATTATTTATAAATTATTGTCAATTATTTTCAATTATTTTCAATTATTTATAAATTATTGTCAATTATTTTCAATTATTTTCAATTATTTATAATTATTTTCAATTATTTTAAATTATTTTCAATTATTTTCAATTATTTTCAATTATTTATTAATTATTTTCAATTATTATAATTATTTTCAATTATTTTCAATTATTTTCAATTATTTTCAATTTTTTTCAATTATTTTCAATTATTTATTAATTATTTTCAATTATTATAATTATTTTCAATTATTTTCAATTTTTTTCAATTATTTTCAATTTTTTTCAATTATTTTCAATTATTTTCAATTATTTTCAATTATTTTCAATTATTTTCAATTATTTTCAATTATTTATAAATTATTGTCAATTATTTTCAATTATTTTCAATTATTTATAATTATTTTCAATTATTTTCATTTATTTTCAATTATTTTCAATTATTTTCTATTATTTTCAATTATTTTCAATTATTTTCAATTATTTTCAATTATTTTCAATTATTTTCAATTATTTATAAATTATTGTCAATTATTTTCAATTATTTTCAATTATTTATAATTATTTTCAATTATTTTCAATTATTTTCAATTATTTTCAATTATTTTCAATTATTTTCAATTATTTTCAATTATTTATAAATTATTGTCAATTATTTTCAATTATTTTCAATTATTTATAATTATTTTCAATTATTTTCATTTATTTTCAATTATTTTCAATTATTTTCAATTATTTTCAATTTTTTTCCATTATTTTCAATTATTTTCAGTTATTTTCAATTATTTTCAATTATTTATCAATTATTGTCAATTATTTTCAATTATTTTCTATTATTTTCAATTATTTTCAATTATTTTCAATTATTTTCAATTATTTTCAATTATTTTCAATTATTTATAAATTATTTTCAATTATTTTCAATTATTTATAAATTATTGTCAATTCTTTTCAATTATTTTCAATTATTTATAATTATTTTCTATTATTTTAAATTATTTTCAATTATTTTCAATTATTTATAATTATTTTCAATTATTTTCAATTATTTTCAATTATTTATAAATTATTGTCAATTATTTTCAATTATTTTCAATTATTTATTAATTATTTTCAATTATTTATAATTATTTTCAATTATTTTCAATTATTTTCAATTATTTTCAATTATTTTCAATTATTTTCAATTTTTTTCAATTATTTATTAATTATTTTCAATTATTTATAATTATTTTCAATTATTTTCAATTATTTTCAATTATTGTCAATTATTTTCAATTATTTTCAATTATTATCAATTATTGTCAATTATTTTCAATTATTTTCAATTATTTTCAATAATTTTCAATTATTTTCAATTATTTTCAATTATTTTCAATTATTTTCAATTATTTTCAATTATTTTCAATTATTTTCAATTATTTTCAATTATTTTCAATTATTTTCAATTATTTTCAATTATTTTCAATTATACTAAATTATTTTCAATTATTTTCAATTATTTTCAATTATTTTCAATTATTTTCAATTATTTTCAGTTATTTTCAATTATTTATTAATTATTTTCAATTATTTATAATTATTTTCAATTATTTTCAATTATCTTCAATTATTTTCAATTATTTTCAATTATTTTCAATTATTTTCAATTATTTTCAATTATTTATAAATTATTGTCAATTATTTTCAATTATTTTCAATTATTTATAAATTATTGTCAATTATTTTCAATTATTTTCAATTATTTATAATTATTTTCAACTATTTTAAATTATTTTCAATTATTTTCAATTATTTTCAATTATTTTCAATTATTTATTAATTATTTTCAATTATTATAATTATTTTCAATTATTTTCAATTATTTTCAATTATTTTCAATTTTTTTCAATTATTTTCAATTTTTTTCAATTATTTTCAATTATTTTCAATTATTTTCAATTATTTTCAATTATTTTCAATTATTTATAAATTATTGTCAATTATTTTCAATTATTTTCAATTATTTATAATTATTTTCAATTATTTTCATTTATTTTCAATTATTTTCAATTATTTTCAATTATTTTCAATTATTTTCAATTATTTTCAATTATTTTCAATTATTTTCAATTATTTATAAATTATTGTCAATTATTTTCAATTATTTTCAATTATTTATAATTATTTTCAATTATTTTAAATTATTTTCAATTATTTTCAATTATTTTCAATTATTTTCAGTTATTTTCAATTATTTTCAATTATTTATCAATTATTGTCAATTATTTTCAATTATTTTCAATTATTTTTAATTATTTTCAATTATTTTCAATTATTTTCAATTATTTTCAATTATTTTCAATTATTTTCAATTATTTATAAATTATTGTCAATTATTTTCAATTATTTTCAATTATTTATAATTATTTTCTATTATTTTAAATTATTTTCAATTATTTTCAATTATTTTCAATTATTTTCAATTATTTTCAATTATTTATAAATTATTGTCAATTATTTTCAATTATTTTCAATTTTTTTCAATTATTTTCAATTTTTTTCAATTATTTTCAATTATTATCAATTATTTTCAATTATTTTCAATTATTTTCAATTATTTTCAATTATTTTCAATTATTTATAAATTATTGTCAATTATTTTCAATTATTTTCAATTATTTATAATTATTTTCAATTATTTTCATTTATTTTCAATTATTTTCAATTATTTTCAATTATTTTCAATTATTTTCAATTATTTTCAATTATTTTCAATTATTTTCAATTATTTATAAATTATTGTCAATTATTTTCAATTATTTTCAATTATTTATAATTATTTTCAATTATTTTAAATTATTTTCAATTATTTTCAATTATTTTCAGTTATTTTCAATTATTTTCAATTATTTATCAATTATTGTCAATTATTTTCAATTATTTTCAATTATTTTCAATTATTTTCAATTATTTTCAATTATTTTCAATTATTGTCAATTATTTTCAATTATTTTCAATTATTTATAATTATTTTCTATTATTTTAAATTATTTTCAATTATTTTCAATTATTTATAATTATTTTCAATTATTTTCAATTATTTTCAATTATTTTCAATTATTTATAAATTATTGTCAATTATTTTCAATTATTTTCAATTATTTTCAATTATTTATAATTATTTTCAATTATTTTAAATTATTATCAATTATTTTCAATTATTTTCAATTATTTTCAATTTTTTTCAATTATTTTCAATTATTTTCAATTATTTTCAATTATTTTCAATTATTTTCAATTATTTTTAATTATTTTCAATTATTTTCAATTATTTTCAATTATTTTCAATTTTTTTCAATTATTTATTAATTATTTTCAAATATTTATAATTATTTTCAAATATTTTCAATTATTTATAATTATTTTCAATTATTTATTATTATTTTCAATTATTTTCAATTATTTTCAATTATTGTCAATTATTTTCAATTATTTTCAATTATTTTCAATTATTGTCAATTATTTTCAATTATTTTCAATTATTTTCAATTATTTTCAATTATTTTCAATTATTTTCAATTATTTTCAATTATTTTCAATTATTTTCAATTATTTTCAATTATTTTCAATTATTTTCAATTATTTTCAATTATTTTCAATTATTTTCAATTATATTAAATTATTTTCAATTATTTTCAATTATTTTCAATTATTTTCAATTATATTCAATTATTTTCAATTATTTTCAATTATTTTCAATTATTTATTAATTATTTTCAATTATTTATAATTATTTTCAATTATTTTCAATTATCTTCAATTATTTTCAATTATTTTCAATTATTTTCAATTATTTTCAATTATTTATAAATTATTGTCAATTATTTTCAATTATTTTCAATTATTTATAAATTATTGTCAATTATTTTCAATTATTTTCAATTATTTATAATTATTTTCAATTATTTTAAATTATTTTCAATTATTTTCAATTATTTTCAATTATTTATTAATTATTTTCAATTATTATAATTATTTTCAATTATTTTCAATTATTTTCAATTATTTTCAATTTTTTTCAATTATTTTCAATTATTTTCAATTATTTATTAATTATTTTCAATTATTATAATTATTTTCAATTATTTTCAATTTTTTTCAATTATTTTCAATTTTTTTCAATTATTTTCAATTATTTTCAATTATTTTCAATTATTTTCAATTATTTTCAATTATTTTCAATTATTTATAAATTATTGTCAATTATTTTCAATTATTTTCAATTATTTATAATTATTTTCAATTATTTTCATTTATTTTCAATTATTTTCAATTATTTTCTATTATTTTCAATTATTTTCAATTATTTTCAATTATTTTCAATTATTTTCAATTATTTTCAATTATTTTCAATTATTTTCAATTATTTATAAATTATTGTCAATTATTTTCAATTATTTATAATTATTTTCAATTATTTTCAATTATTTTCAATTATTTTCAATTATTTTCAATTATTTTCAATTATTTTCAATTATTTTCAATTATTTATAAATTATTGTCAATTATTTTCAATTATTTTCAATTATTTAT
The DNA here is from genome assembly GCA_947577245.1 of Andrena bucephala. Taxonomy (NCBI): domain Eukaryota; kingdom Metazoa; phylum Arthropoda; class Insecta; order Hymenoptera; family Andrenidae; genus Andrena; species Andrena bucephala. Next base: position 30,770,449 of record OX387716.1, on the reverse strand, counting down.
AATTATTTTCAATTATTTTCATTTATTTTCAATTATTTTCAATTATTTTCAATTATTTTCAATTTTTTTCCATTATTTTCAATTATTTTCAGTTATTTTCAATTATTTTCAATTATTTATCAATTATTGTCAATTATTTTCAATTATTTTCTATTATTTTCAATTTTTTTCCATTATTTTCAATTATTTTCAGTTATTTTCAATTATTTTCAATTATTTATCAATTATTGTCAATTATTTTCAATTATTTTCTATTATTTTCAATTATTTTCAATTATTTTCAATTATTTTCAATTATTTTCAATTATTTTCAATTATTTATAAATTATTTTCAATTATTTTCAATTATTTATAAATTATTGTCAATTCTTTTCAATTATTTTCAATTATTTATAATTATTTTCTATTATTTTAAATTATTTTCAATTATTTTCAATTATTTATAATTATTTTCAATTATTTTCAATTATTTTCAATTATTTATAAATTATTGTCAATTATTTTCAATTATTTTCAATTATTTATTAATTATTTTCAATTATTTATAATTATTTTCAATTATTTTCAATTATTTTCAATTATTTTCAATTATTTTCAATTATTTTCAATTTTTTTCAATTATTTATTAATTATTTTCAATTATTTATAATTATTTTCAATTATTTTCAATTATTTTCAATTATTGTCAATTATTTTCAATTATTTTCAATTATTATCAATTATTGTCAATTATTTTCAATTATTTTCAATTATTTTCAATAATTTTCAATTATTTTCAATTATTTTCAATTATTTTCAATTATTTTCAATTATTTTCAATTATTTTCAATTATTTTCAATTATTTTCAATTATTTTCAATTATTTTCAATTATTTTCAATTATTTTCAATTATACTAAATTATTTTCAATTATTTTCAATTATTTTCAATTATTTTCAATTATTTTCAATTATTTTCAGTTATTTTCAATTATTTATGAATTATTTTCAATTATTTATAATTATTTTCAATTATTTTCAATTATCTTCAATTATTTTCAATTATTTTCAATTATTTTCAATTATTTTCAATTATTTTCAATTATTTATAAATTATTGTCAATTATTTTCAATTATTTTCAATTATTTATAAATTATTGTCAATTATTTTCAATTATTTTCAATTATTTATAATTATTTTCAACTATTTTAAATTATTTTCAATTATTTTCAATTATTTTCAATTATTTTCAATTATTTATTAATTATTTTCAATTATTATAATTATTTTCAATTATTTTCAATTATTTTCAATTATTTTCAATTTTTTTCAATTATTTTCAATTTTTTTCAATTATTTTCAATTATTTTCAATTATTTTCAATTATTTTCAATTATTTTCAATTATTTATAAATTATTGTCAATTATTTTCAATTATTTTCAATTATTTATAATTATTTTCAATTATTTTCATTTATTTTCAATTATTTTCAATTATTTTCAATTATTTTCAATTATTTTCAATTATTTTCAATTATTTTCAATTATTTTCAATTATTTATAAATTATTGTCAATTATTTTCAATTATTTTCAATTATTTATAATTATTTTCAATTATTTTAAATTATTTTCAATTATTTTCAATTATTTTCAATTATTTTCAGTTATTTTCAATTATTTTCAATTATTTATCAATTATTGTCAATTATTTTCAATTATTTTCAATTATTTTTAATTATTTTCAATTATTTTCAATTATTTTCAATTATTTTCAATTATTTTCAATTATTTTCAATTATTTATAAATTATTGTCAATTATTTTCAATTATTTTCAATTATTTATAATTATTTTCTATTATTTTAAATTATTTTCAATTATTTTCAATTATTTTCAATTATTTATAAATTATTGTCAATTATTTTCAATTATTTTCAATTTTTTTCAATTATTTTCAATTTTTTTCAATTATTTTCAATTATTATCAATTATTTTCAATTATTTTCAATTATTTTCAATTATTTTCAATTATTTTCAATTATTTATAAATTATTGTCAATTATTTTCAATTATTTTCAATTATTTATAATTATTTTCAATTATTTTCATTTATTTTCAATTATTTTCAATTATTTTCAATTATTTTCAATTATTTTCAATTATTTTCAATTATTTTCAATTATTTTCAATTATTTATAAATTATTGTCAATTATTTTCAATTATTTTCAATTATTTATAATTATTTTCAATTATTTTAAATTATTTTCAATTATTTTCAATTATTTTCAGTTATTTTCAATTATTTTCAATTATTTATCAATTATTGTCAATTATTTTCAATTATTTTCAATTATTTTCAATTATTTTCAATTATTTTCAATTATTTTCAATTATTGTCAATTATTTTCAATTATTTTCAATTATTTATAATTATTTTCTATTATTTTAAATTATTTTCAATTATTTTCAATTATTTATAATTATTTTCAATTATTTTCAATTATTTTCAATTATTTTCAATTATTTATAAATTATTGTCAATTATTTTCAATTATTTTCAATTATTTTCAATTATTTATAATTATTTTCAATTATTTTAAATTATTATCAATTATTTTCAATTATTTTCAATTATTTTCAATTTTTTTCAATTATTTTCAATTATTTTCAATTATTTTCAATTATTTTCAATTATTTTTAATTATTTTCAATTATTTTCAATTATTTTCAATTATTTTCAATTTTTTTCAATTATTTATTAATTATTTTCAAATATTTATAATTATTTTCAAATATTTTCAATTATTTATAATTATTTTCAATTATTTATTATTATTTTCAATTATTTTCAATTATTTTCAATTATTGTCAATTATTTTCAATTATTTTCAATTATTTTCAATTATTGTCAATTATTTTCAATTATTTTCAATTATTTTCAATTATTTTCAATTATTTTCAATTATTTTCAATTATTTTCAATTATTTTCAATTATTTTCAATTATTTTCAATTATTTTCAATTATTTTCAATTATTTTCAATTATTTTCAATTATTTTCAATTATATTAAATTATTTTCAATTATTTTCAATTATTTTCAATTATTTTCAATTATATTCAATTATTTTCAATTATTTTCAATTATTTTCAATTATTTATTAATTATTTTCAATTATTTATAATTATTTTCAATTATTTTCAATTATCTTCAATTATTTTCAATTATTTTCAATTATTTTCAATTATTTTCAATTATTTATAAATTATTGTCAATTATTTTCAATTATTTTCAATTATTTATAAATTATTGTCAATTATTTTCAATTATTTTCAATTATTTATAATTATTTTCAATTATTTTAAATTATTTTCAATTATTTTCAATTATTTTCAATTATTTATTAATTATTTTCAATTATTATAATTATTTTCAATTATTTTCAATTATTTTCAATTATTTTCAATTTTTTTCAATTATTTTCAATTATTTTCAATTATTTTCAATTATTTATTAATTATTTTCAATTATTATAATTATTTTCAATTATTTTCAATTTTTTTCAATTATTTTCAATTTTTTTCAATTATTTTCAATTATTTTCAATTATTTTCAATTATTTTCAATTATTTTCAATTATTTTCAATTATTTATAAATTATTGTCAATTATTTTCAATTATTTTCAATTATTTATAATTATTTTCAATTATTTTCATTTATTTTCAATTATTTTCAATTATTTTCTATTATTTTCAATTATTTTCAATTATTTTCAATTATTTTCAATTATTTTCAATTATTTTCAATTATTTTCAATTATTTTCAATTATTTATAAATTATTGTCAATTATTTTCAATTATTTATAATTATTTTCAATTATTTTCAATTATTTTCAATTATTTTCAATTATTTTCAATTATTTTCAATTATTTTCAATTATTTTCAATTATTTATAAATTATTGTCAATTATTTTCAATTATTTTCAATTATTTATAATTATTTTCAATTATTTTCATTTATTTTCAATTATTTTCAATTATTTTCAATTATTTTCAATTTTTTTCCATTATTTTCAATTATTTTCAGTTATTTTCAATTATTTTCAATTATTTATCAATTATTGTCAATTATTTTCAATTATTTTCTATTATTTTCAATTATTTTCAATTATTTTCAATTATTTTCAATTATTTTCAATTATTTTCAATTATTTATAAATTATTTTCAATTATTTTCAATTATTTATAAATTATTGTCAATTCTTTTCAATTATTTTCAATTATTTATAATTATTTTCTATTATTTTAAATTATTTTCAATTATTTTCAATTATTTATAATTATTTTCAATTATTTTCAATTATTTTCAATTATTTATAAATTATTGTCAATTATTTTCAATTATTTTCAATTATTTATTAATTATTTTCAATTATTTATAATTATTTTCAATTATTTTCAATTATCTTCAATTATTTTCAATTATTTTCAATTATTTTCAATTATTTTCAATTATTGTCAATTATTTTCAATTATTTTCAATTATTTATAATTATTTTCAATTATTTTCATTTATTTTCAATTATTTTCAATTATTTATAATTATTTTCAATTATTTTAAATTATTTTCAATTATTTTCAATTATTTTCAATTATTTATTAATTATTTTCAATTATTATAATTATTTTCAATTATTTTCAATTATTTTCAATTATTTTCAATTTTTTTCAATTATTTTCAATTATTTTCAATTATTTTCAATTATTTATTAATTATTTTCAATTATTATAATTATTTTCAATTATTTTCAATTTTTTTCAATTATTTTCAATTTTTTTCAATTATTTTCAATTATTTTCAATTATTTTCAATTATTTTCAATTATTTTCAATTATTTTCAATTATTTATAAATTATTGTCAATTATTTTCAATTATTTTCAATTATTTATAATTATTTTCAATTATTTTCATTTATTTTCAATTATTTTCAATTATTTTCTATTATTTTCAATTATTTTCAATTATTTTCAATTATTTTCAATTATTTTCAATTATTTTCAATTATTTATAAATTATTGTCAATTATTTTCAATTATTTTCAATTATTTATAATTATTTTCAATTATTTTCAATTATTTTCAATTATTTTCAATTATTTTCAATTATTTTCAATTATTTTCAATTATTTTCAATTATTTATAAATTATTGTCAATTATTTTCAATTATTTTCAATTATTTATAATTATTTTCAATTATTTTCATTTATTTTCAATTATTTTCAATTATTTTCAATTATTTTCAATTTTTTTCCATTATTTTCAATTATTTTCAGTTATTTTCAATTATTTTCAATTATTTATCAATTATTGTCAATTATTTTCAATTATTTTCTATTATTTTCAATTATTTTCAATTATTTTCAATTATTTTCAATTATTTTCAATTATTTATAAATTATTTTCAATTATTTTCAATTATTTATAAATTATTGTCAATTCTTTTCAATTATTTTCAATTATTTATAATTATTTTCTATTATTTTAAATTATTTTCAATTATTTTCAATTATTTATAATTATTTTCAATTATTTTCAATTATTTTCAATTATTTATAAATTATTGTCAATTATTTTCAATTATTTTCAATTATTTATTAATTATTTTCAATTATTTATAATTATTTTCAATTATTTTCAATTATTTTCAATTATTTTCAATTATTTTCAATTATTTTCAATTTTTTTCAATTATTTATTAATTATTTTCAATTATTTATAATTATTTTCAATTATTTTCAATTATTTTCAATTATTGTCAATTATTTTCAATTATTTTCAATTATTATCAATTATTGTCAATTATTTTCAATTATTTTCAATTATTTTCAATAATTTTCAATTATTTTCAATTATTTTCAATTATTTTCAATTATTTTCAATTATTTTCAATTATTTTCAATTATTTTCAATTATTTTCAATTATTTTCAATTATTTTCAATTATTTTCAATTATTTTCAATTATACTAAATTATTTTCAATTATTTTCAATTATTTTCAATTATTTTCAATTATTTTCAATTATTTTCAGTTATTTTCAATTATTTATTAATTATTTTCAATTATTTATAATTATTTTCAATTATTTTCAATTATCTTCAATTATTTTCAATTATTTTCAATTATTTTCAATTATTTTCAATTATTTTCAATTATTTATAAATTATTGTCAATTATTTTCAATTATTTTCAATTATTTATAAATTATTGTCAATTATTTTCAATTATTTTCAATTATTTATAATTATTTTCAACTATTTTAAATTATTTTCAATTATTTTCAATTATTTTCAATTATTTTCAATTATTTATTAATTATTTTCAATTATTATAATTATTTTCAATTATTTTCAATTATTTTCAATTATTTTCAATTTTTTTCAATTATTTTCAATTTTTTTCAATTATTTTCAATTATTTTCAATTATTTTCAATTATTTTCAATTATTTTCAATTATTTATAAATTATTGTCAATTATTTTCAATTATTTTCATTTATTTTCAATTATTTTCAATTATTTTCAATTATTTTCAATTATTTTCAATTATTTTCAATTATTTTCAATTATTTTCAATTATTTATAAATTATTGTCAATTATTTTCAATTATTTTCAATTATTTATAATTATTTTCAATTATTTTAAATTATTTTCAATTATTTTCAATTATTTTCAATTATTTTCAGTTATTTTCAATTATTTTCAATTATTTATCAATTATTGTCAATTATTTTCAATTATTTTCAATTATTTTTAATTATTTTCAATTATTTTCAATTATTTTCAATTATTTTCAATTATTTTCAATTATTTTCAATTATTTATAAATTATTGTCAATTATTTTCAATTATTTTCAATTATTTATAATTATTTTCTATTATTTTAAATTATTTTCAATTATTTTCAATTATTTTCAATTATTTTCAATTATTTTCAATTATTTATAAATTATTGTCAATTATTTTCAATTATTTTCAATTTTTTTCAATTATTTTCAATTTTTTTCAATTATTTTCAATTATTATCAATTATTTTCAATTATTTTCAATTATTTTCAATTATTTTCAATTATTTTCAATTATTTATAAATTATTGTCAATTATTTTCAATTATTTTCAATTATTTATAATTATTTTCAATTATTTTCATTTATTTTCAATTATTTTCAATTATTTTCAATTATTTTCAATTATTTTCAATTATTTTCAATTATTTTCAATTATTTTCAATTATTTATAAATTATTGTCAATTATTTTCAATTATTTTCAATTATTTATAATTATTTTCAATTATTTTAAATTATTTTCAATTATTTTCAATTATTTTCAGTTATTTTCAATTATTTTCAATTATTTATCAATTATTGTCAATTATTTTCAATTATTTTCAATTATTTTCAATTATTTTCAATTATTTTCAATTATTTTCAATTATTGTCAATTATTTTCAATTATTTTCAATTATTTATAATTATTTTCTATTATTTTAAATTATTTTCAATTATTTTCAATTATTTATAATTATTTTCAATTATTTTCAATTATTTTCAATTATTTTCAATTATTTATAAATTATTGTCAATTATTTTCAATTATTTTCAATTATTTTCAATTATTTATAATTATTTTCAATTATTTTAAATTATTATCAATTATTTTCAATTATTTTCAATTATTTTCAATTATTTTCAATTTTTTTCAATTATTTTCAATTATTTTCAATTATTTTCAATTATTTTCAATTATTTTCAATTATTTTTAATTATTTTCAATTATTTTCAATTATTTTCAATTATTTTCAATTTTTTTCAATTATTTATTAATTATTTTCAAATATTTATAATTATTTTCAAATATTTTCAATTATTTATAATTATTTTCAATTATTTATTATTATTTTCAATTATTTTCAATTATTTTCAATTATTGTCAATTATTTTCAATTATTTTCAATTATTTTCAATTATTGTCAATTATTTTCAATTATTTTCAATTATTTTCAATTATTTTCAATTATTTTCAATTATTTTCAATTATTTTCAATTATTTTCAATTATTTTCAATTATTTTCAATTATTTTCAATTATTTTCAATTATTTTCAATTATTTTCAATTATTTTCAATTATATTAAATTATTTTCAATTATTTTCAATTATTTTCAATTATTTTCAATTATATTCAATTATTTTCAATTATTTTCAATTATTTTCAATTATTTATTAATTATTTTCAATTATTTATAATTATTTTCAATTATTTTCAATTATCTTCAATTATTTTCAATTATTTTCAATTATTTTCAATTATTTTCAATTATTTATAAATTATTGTCAATTATTTTCAATTATTTTCAATTATTTATAAATTATTGTCAATTATTTTCAATTATTTTCAATTATTTATAATTATTTTCAATTATTTTAAATTATTTTCAATTATTTTCAATTATTTTCAATTATTTATTAATTATTTTCAATTATTATAATTATTTTCAATTATTTTCAATTATTTTCAATTATTTTCAATTTTTTTCAATTATTTTCAATTATTTTCAATTATTTTCAATTATTTATTAATTATTTTCAATTATTATAATTATTTTCAATTATTTTCAATTTTTTTCAATTATTTTCAATTTTTTCAATTATTTTCAATTATTTTCAATTATTTTCAATTATTTTCAATTATTTTCAATTATTTTCAATTATTTATAAATTATTGTCAATTATTTTCAATTATTTTCAATTATTTATAATTATTTTCAATTATTTTCATTTATTTTCAATTATTTTCAATTATTTTCTATTATTTTCAATTATTTTCAATTATTTTCAATTATTTTCAATTATTTTCAATTATTTTCAATTATTTTCAATTATTTTCAATTATTTATAAATTATTGTCAATTATTTTCAATTATTTATAATTATTTTCAATTATTTTCAATTATTTTCAATTATTTTCAATTATTTTCAATTATTTTCAATTATTTTCAATTATTTTCAATTATTTATAAATTATTGTCAATTATTTTCAATTATTTTCAATTATTTATAATTATTTTCAATTATTTTCATTTATTTTCAATTATTTTCAATTATTTTCAATTATTTTCAATTTTTTTCCATTATTTTCAATTATTTTCAGTTATTTTCAATTATTTTCAATTATTTATCAATTATTGTCAATTATTTTCAATTATTTTCTATTATTTTCAATTATTTTCAATTATTTTCAATTATTTTCAATTATTTTCAATTATTTTCAATTATTTATAAATTATTTTCAATTATTTTCAATTATTTATAAATTATTGTCAATTCTTTTCAATTATTTTCAATTATTTATAATTATTTTCTATTATTTTAAATTATTTTCAATTATTTTCAATTATTTATAATTATTTTCAATTATTTTCAATTATTTTCAATTATTTATAAATTATTGTCAATTATTTTCAATTATTTTCAATTATTTATTAATTATTTTCAATTATTTATAATTATTTTCAATTATTTTCAATTATCTTCAATTATTTTCAATTATTTTCAATTATTTTCAATTATTTTCAATTATTGTCAATTATTTTCAATTATTTTCAATTATTTATAATTATTTTCAATTATTTTCATTTATTTTCAATTATTTTCAATTATTTTCAATTATTTTCAATTATTTTCAATTATTTTCAATTATTTTCAATTATTTATAAATTATTGTCAATTATTTTCAATTATTTTCAATTATTTATAATTATTTTCAATTTTTTTAAATTATTTTCAATTATTTATAAATTATTGTCAATTATTTTCAATTATTTTCAATTATTTATAATTATTTTCAATTATTTTCAATTATTTTCAATTATTTTCAATTATTTTCAATTATTTTCAATTATTTTCAATTATTTTCAATTATTTATAAATTATTGTCAATTATTTTCAATTATTTTCAATTATTTATAATTATTTTCAATTATTTTCATTTATTTTCAATTATTTTCAATTATTTTCAATTATTTTCAATTATTTTCCATTATTTTCAATTATTTTCAGTTATTTTCAATTATTTTCAATTATTTATCAATTATTGTCAATTATTTTCAATTATTTTCAATTATTTTCAATTATTTTCAATTATTTTCAATTATTTTCAATTATTTATAAATTATTGTCAATTATTTTCAATTATTTTCAATTATTTATAATTATTTTCTATTATTTTAAATTATTTTCAATTATTTTCAATTATTTATAATTATTTTCAATTATTTTCAATTATTTTCAATTATTTATAAATTATTGTCAATTATTTTCAATTATTTTCAATTATTTATTAATTATTTTCAATTATTTATAATTATTTTCAATTATTTTCAATTATCTTCAATTATTTTCAATTATTTTCAATTATTTTCAATTATTTTCAATTATTTTCAATTATTTATAAATTATTGTCAATTATTTTAAATTATTTTCAATTATTTATAAATTATTGTCAATTATTTTCAATTATTTTCAATTATTTATAATTATTTTCAATTATTTTAAATTATTTTCAATTATTTTCAATTATTTTCAATTATTTTCAATTATTTATTAATTATTTTCAATTATTATAATTATTTTCAATTATTTTCAATTATTTTCAATTATTTTCAATTATTTTCAATTTTTTTCAATTATTTTCAATTTTTTTCAATTATTTTCAATTATTTTCAATTATTTTCAATTATTTTCAATTATTTTCAATTATTTTCAATTATTTTCAATTATTTTCAATTATTTTCAATTATTTATAAATTATTGTCAATTATTTTCAATTATTTTCAATTATTTATAATTATTTTCAACTATTTTCATTTATTTTCAATTATTTTCAATTATTTTCAATTATTTTCAATTATTTTCAATTATTTTCAATTATTTTCTATTATTTTAAATTATTTTCAATTATTTTCAGTTATTTATAATTATTTTCAATTATTTTCAATTATTTTCAATTATTTTCAATTATTTATAAATTATTGTCAATTATTTTCAATTATTTTCAATTATTTTCAATTATTTATAATTATTTTCAATTATTTTAAATTATTATCAATTATTTTCAATTATTTACAATTATTTTCAATTATTTTCAATTATTTTCAATTATTTTCAATTTTTTTCAATTATTTTCAATTATTTTCAATTATTTTCAATTATTTTCAATTATTTTCAATTATTTTCAATTATTTTCAATTATTTTCAATTATTTTCAATTATTTTCAATTATTTATAATTATTTTCAATTATTTTCAATTATTTTTAATTATTTACAATTATTTTCAATTATTTTCAATTATTTTCAATTATTTTCAATTATTTTCAATTATTTATCAATTATTGTCAATTATTTTCAATTATTTTCAATTATTTTCAATTATTTTCAATTATTTTCAATTATTTTCAATTATTTTCAATTTTTTTCAATTATTTATTAATTATTTTCAATTATTTATAATTATTTTCAATTATTTTCAATTATTTTCAATTATTGTCAATTATTTTCAATTATTTTCAATTATTATCAATTATTGTCAATTATTTTCAATTATTTTCAATTATTTTCAATTATTGTCAATTATTTTCAATTATTTTCAATTATTTTCAATTATTTTCAATTATTTTCAATTATTTTCAATTATTTTCAATTATTTTCAATTATTTTCAATTATTTTCAATTATTTTCAATTATTTATAATTATTTTCAATTATTTTCAATTATTTTCAATTATTTTCAATTATTTTCAATTATTTATAAATTATTGTCAATTATTTTCAATTATTTTCAATTATTTATAAATTATTGTCAATTATTTTCAATTATTTTCAATTATTTATAATTATTTTCAACTATTTTAAATTATTTTCAATTATTTATAAATTATTGTCAATTATTTTCAATTATTTTCAATTATTTATAATTATTTTCTATTATTTTAAATTATTTTCAATTATTTTCAATTATTTATAATTATTTTCAATTATTTTCAATTATTTTCAATTATTTATAAATTATTGTCAATTATTTTCAATTATTTTCAATTATTTATTAATTATTTTCAATTATTTATAATTATTTTCAATTATTTTCAATTATCTTCAATTATTTTCAATTATTTTCAATTATTTTCAATTATTTTCAATTATTTTCAATTATTTATAAATTATTGTCAATTATTTTAAATTATTTTCAATTATTTATAAATTATTGTCAATTATTTTCAATTATTTTCAATTATTTATAATTATTTTCAATTATTTTAAATTATTTTCAATTATTTTCAATTATTTTCAATTATTTTCAATTATTTATTAATTATTTTCAATTATTATAATTATTTTCAATTATTTTCAATTATTTTCAATTATTTTCAATTTTTTTCAATTATTTTCAATTTTTTTCAATTATTTTCAATTTTTTTCAATTATTTTCAATTATTTTCAATTATTTTCAATTATTTTCAATTATTTTCAATTATTTATAAATTATTGTCAATTATTTTCAATTATTTTCAATTATTTATAATTATTTTCAACTATTTTCATTTATTTTCAATTATTTTCAATTATTTTCAATTATTTTCAATTATTTTCAATTATTTTCAATTATTTTCTATTATTTTAAATTATTTTCAATTATTTTCAGTTATTTATAATTATTTTCAATTATTTTCAATTATTTTCAATTATTTTCAATTATTTATAAATTATTGTCAATTATTTTCAATTATTTTCAATTATTTTCAATTATTTATAATTATTTTCAATTATTTTAAATTATTATCAATTATTTTCAATTATTTACAATTATTTTCAATTATTTTCAATTATTTTCAATTATTTTCAATTTTTTTCAATTATTTTCAATTATTTTCAATTATTTTCAATTATTTTCAATTATTTTCAATTATTTTCAATTATTTTCAATTATTTTCAATTATTTATAAATTATTGTCAATTATTTTCAATTATTTATAATTATTTTCAATTATTTTCAATTATTTTTAATTATTTACAATTATTTTCAATTATTTTCAATTATTTTCAATTATTTTCAATTATTTTCAATTATTTATCAATTATTGTCAATTATTTTCAATTATTTTCAATTATTTTCAATTATTTTCAATTATTTTCAATTATTTTCAATTATTTTCAATTTTTTTCAATTATTTATTAATTATTTTCAATTATTTATAATTATTTTCAATTATTTTCAATTATTTTCAATTATTGTGAATTATTTTCAATTATTTTCAATTATTATCAATTATTGTCAATTATTTTCAATTATTTTCAATTATTTTCAATAATTTTCAATTATTTTCAATTATTTTCAATTATTTTCAATTATTTTCAATTATTTTCAATTATTTTCAATTATTTTCAATTATTTTCAATTATTTTCAATTATTTTCAATTATTTTCAATTATTTTCAATTATTTTCAATTATACTAAATTATTTTCAATTATTTTCAATTATTTTCAATTATTTTCAATTATTTTCAATTATTTTCAGTTATTTTCAATTATTTATTAATTATTTTCAATTATTTATAATTATTTTCAATTATTTTCAATTATCTTCAATTATTTTCAATTATTTTCAATTATTTTCAATTATTTTCAATTATTTTCAATTATTTTCAATTATTTATAAATTATTGTCAATTATTTTCAATTATTTTCAATTATTTATAAATTATTGTCAATTATTTTCAATTATTTTCAATTATTTATAATTATTTTCAACTATTTTAAATTATTTTCAATTATTTTCAATTATTTTCAATTATTTTCAATTATTTATTAATTATTTTCAATTATTATAATTATTTTCAATTATTTTCAATTATTTTCAATTATTTTCAATTTTTTTCAATTATTTTCAATTTTTTTCAATTATTTTCAATTATTTTCAATTATTTTCAATTATTTTCAATTATTTTCAATTATTTATAAATTATTGTCAATTATTTTCAATTATTTTCAATTATTTATAATTATTTTCAATTATTTTCATTTATTTTCAATTATTTTCAATTATTTTCAATTATTTTCAATTATTTTCAATTATTTTCAATTATTTTCAATTATTTTCAATTATTTATAAATTATTGTCAATTATTTTCAATTATTTATAATTATTTTCAATTATTTTAAATTATTTTCAATTATTTTCAATTATTTTCAATTATTTTCAGTTATTTTCAATTATTTTCAATTATTTATCAATTATTGTCAATTATTTTCAATTATTTTCAATTATTTTTAATTATTTTCAATTATTTTCAATTATTTTCAATTATTTTCAATTATTTTCAATTATTTTCAATTATTTATAAATTATTGTCAATTATTTTCAATTATTTTCAATTATTTATAATTATTTTCTATTATTTTAAATTATTTTCAATTATTTTCAATTATTTTCAATTATTTTCAATTATTTTCAATTATTTATAAATTATTGTCAATTATTTTCAATTATTTTCAATTATTTTCAATTATTTATAATTATTTTCAATTATTTTAAATTATTATCAATTATTTTCAATTATTTTCAATTATTTTCAATTATTTTCAATTATTTTCAATTATTTTCAATTATTTTCAATTATTTTCAATTATTTATCAATTATTGTCAATTATTTTCAATTATTTTCTATTATTTTCAATTATTTTCAATTATTTTCAATTATTTTCAATTATTTTCAATTATTTTCAATTATTTATAAATTATTGTCAATTATTTTCAATTATTTTCAATTATTTTCAATTATTTTCAATTATTTTCAATTATTTATAAATTATTGTCAATTATTTTAAATTATTTTCAATTATTTATAAATTATTGTCAATTATTTTCAATTATTTTCAATTATTTTCAATTATTTATAATTATTTTCAATTATTTTCAATTATTTTCAATTATTTCCAATTATTTTCAATTATTTATTAATTATTTTCAATTATTATAATTATTTTCAATTATTTTCAATTATTTTCAATTATTTTCAATTATTTTCAATTATTTTCAATTATTTATAAATTATTGTCAATTATTTTAAATTATTTTCAATTATTTATAAATTATTGTCAATTATTTTCAATTATTTTCAATTATTTATAATTATTTTCAATTATTTTAAATTATTTTCAATTATTTTAAATTATTTTCAATTATTTTCAATTATTTTCAATTATTTTCAATTATTTATTAATTATTTTCAATTATTATAATTATTTTCAATTATTTTCAATTATTTTCAATTATTTTCAATTTTTTTCAATTATTTTCAATTATTTTCAATTTTTTTCAATTATTTTCAATTATTTTCAATTATTTTCAATTATTTTCAATTATTTTCAATTATTTTCAATTATTTTCAATTATTTTCAATTATTTTCAATTATTTTCAATTATTTTCAATTATTTATAAATTATTGTCAATTATTTTCAATTATTTTCAATTATTTATAATTATTTTCAATTATTTTCATTTATTTTCAATTAGTTTCAATTATTTTCAATTATTTTCAATTATTTTCAATTATTTTCTATTATTTTAAATTATTTTCAATTATTTTCAGTTATTTATAATTATTTTCAATTATTTTCAATTATTTTCAATTATTTTCAATTATTTATAAATTATTGTCAATTATTTTCAATTATTTTCAATTATTTTCAATTATTTATAATTATTTTCAATTATTTTAAATTATTATCAATTATTTTCAATTATTTACAATTATTTTCAATTATTTTCAATTATTTTCAATTATTTTCAATTTTTTTCAATTATTTTCAATTATTTTCAATTATTTTCAATTATTTTCAATTATTTTCAATTATTTTCAATTATTTTCAATTATTTTCAATTATTTTCAATTATTTTCAATTATTTTCAATTATTTATAAATTATTGTCAATTATTTTCAATTATTTATAATTATTTTCAATTATTTTCAATTATTTTTAATTATTTACAATTATTTTCAATTATTTTCAATTATTTTCAATTATTTTCAATTATTTTCAATTATTTATCAATTATTGTCAATTATTTTCAATTATTTTCAATTATTTTCAATTATTTTCAATTATTTTCAATTATTTTCAATTATTTTCAATTATTTTCAATTTTTTTCAATTATTTATTAATTATTTTCAATTATTTATAATTATTTTCAATTATTTTCAATTATTTTCAATTATTGTCAATTATTTTCAATTATTTTCAATTATTATCAATTATTGTCAATTATTTTCAATTATTTTCAATTATTTTCAATAATTTTCAATTATTTTCAATTATTTTCAATTATTTTCAATTATTTTCAATTATTTTCAATTATTTTCAATTATTTTCAATTATTTTCAATTATTTTCAATTATTTTCAATTATTTTCAATTATACTAAATTATTTTCAATTATTTTCAATTATTTTCAATTATTTTCAATTATTTTCAATTATTTTCAGTTATTTTCAATTATTTATTAATTATTTTCAATTATTTATAATTATTTTCAATTATTTTCAATTATCTTCAATTATTTTCAATTATTTTCAATTATTTTCAATTATTTTCAATTATTTTCAATTATTTATAAATTATTGTCAATTATTTTCAATTATTTTCAATTATTTATAAATTATTGTCAATTATTTTCAATTATTTTCAATTATTTATAATTATTTTCAACTATTTTAAATTATTTTCAATTATTTTCAATTATTTTCAATTATTTTCAATTATTTATTAATTATTTTCAATTATTATAATTATTTTCAATTATTTTCAATTATTTTCAATTATTTTCAATTTTTTTCAATTATTTTCAATTTTTTTCAATTATTTTCAATTATTTTCAATTATTTTCAATTATTTTCAATTATTTATAAATTATTGTCAATTATTTTCAATTATTTTCAATTATTTATAATTATTTTCAATTATTTTCATTTATTTTCAATTATTTTCAATTATTTTCAATTATTTTCAATTATTTTCAATTATTTTCAATTATTTTCAATTATTTATAAATTATTGTCAATTATTTTCAATTATTTTCAATTATTTATAATTATTTTCAATTATTTTAAATTATTTTCAATTATTTTCAATTATTTTCAATTATTTTCAGTTATTTTCAATTATTTTCAATTATTTATCAATTATTGTCAATTATTTTCAATTATTTTTAATTATTTTCAATTATTTTCAATTATTTTCAATTATTTTCAATTATTTTCAATTATTTATAAATTATTGTCAATTATTTTCAATTATTTTCAATTATTTATAATTATTTTCTATTATTTTAAATTATTTTCAATTATTTTCAATTATTTTCAATTATTTTCAATTATTTTCAATTATTTATAAATTATTGTCAATTATTTTCAATTATTTTCAATTATTTTCAATTATTTATAATTATTTTCAATTATTTTAAATTATTTTCAATTATTTTCAATTATTTTCAATTATTTTCAATTATTTTCAATTATTTATCAATTATTGTCAATTATTTTCAATTATTTTCTATTATTTTCCATTATTTTCAATTATTTTCAATTATTTTCAATTATTTTCAATTATTTTCAATTATTTATAAATTATTGTCAATTATTTTCAATTATTTTCAATTATTTTCAATTATTTTCAATTATTTTCAATTATTTATAAATTATTGTCAATTATTTTAAATTATTTTCAATTATTTATAAATTATTGTCAATTATTTTCAATTATTTTCAATTATTTTCAATTATTTATAATTATTTTCAATTATTTTAAATTATTTTCAATTATTTCAATTATTTTCAATTATTTATTAATTATTTTCAATTATTATAATTATTTTCAATTATTTTCAACTATTTTCAATTATTTTCAATTTTTTCCAATTATTTTCAATTTTTTTCAATTATTTTCAATTATTATCAATTATTTTCAATTATTTTCAATTATTTTCAATTATTTTCAATTATTTTCAATTATTTATAAATTATTGTCAATTATTTTCAATTATTTTCAATTATTTATAATTATTTTCAATTATTTTCATTTATTTTCAATTATTTTCAATTATTTTCAATTATTTTCAATTATTTTCAATTATTTTCAATTATTTTCAATTATTTTCAATTATTTATAAATTATTGTCAATTATTTTCAATTATTTTCAATTATTTATAATTATTTTCAATTATTTTAAATTATTTTCAATTATTTTCAATTATTTTCAGTTATTTTCAATTATTTTCAATTATTTATCAATTATTGTCAATTATTTTCAATTATTTTCAATTATTTTCAATTATTTTCAATTATTTTCAATTATTTTCAATTATTTTCAATTATTTTCAATTATTTTCAATTATTGTCAATTATTTTCAATTATTTTCTATTATTTATAATTATTTTCTATTATTTTAAATTATTTTCAATTATTTTCAATTATTTATAATTATTTTCAATTATTTTCAATTATTTTCAATTATTTTCAATTATTTATAAATTATTGTCAATTATTTTCAATTATTTTCAATTATTTTCAATTA
>OX387716.1:30700582-30751582 GCA_947577245.1 Andrena bucephala | reverse complement strand
AATTATTTTCGATTATTTTCAATTATTTTCAATTATTTTCAATTATTTTCAATTATTTTCAATTATTTATCAATTATTGTCAATTATTGTCAATTATTTTCAATTATTTTCAATTATTTTCAATTATTGTCAATTATTTTCAATTATTTTCAATTATTTTCAATTATTTTCAATTATTTTCAATTATTTTCAATTATTTTCAATTATTTTCAATTATTTTCAATTATTTATTAATTATTTTCAATTATTTAAAATTATTATCAATTATTTTCAATTATCATCAATTATTTTCAATTATTTTCAATTATTTTCAATTATTTTCAATTATTTTCAATTATTTTCAATTATTTTCAATTATTTATAAATTATTGTCAATTATTTTCAATTATTTATAAATTATTGTCAATTATTTTCAATTATTTTCAATTATTTATAATTATTTTCAATTATTTTAAATTATTTTCAATTATTTTCAATTATTTTCAATTATTTTCAATTATTTTCAATTATTTATAATTATTTTCAATTATTTATAATTATTTTCAATTATTTTCAATTATTTTCAATTATTTTCAATTATTTTCAATTATTTTCAATTGTTTATCAATTATATTCAATTATTTATAATTATTTTAATTATTTTCAACTATTTATCAATTATTTTCAATTATTTATAATTATTTTAAACTATTTTCAATTATTTTCCATTATTTACAATTATTTTAAATTATTTTCAATTACTTTCATTTATTTTCAATTTTTTTCAATTATTTTCAATTATTTACAATTATTTTCAATTATTTTCAATTATTTTCAATTATTTTTAATTATTTTCAATTATTTATAAATTATTGTCAATTATTTTCAATTATTTTCAATTATTTATAATTATTTTCAATTATTTTCAATTATTTTCAATTATTTTCAATTATTTTCAATTATTTTCAATTATTTTAAATTATTTATAAATTATTGTCAATTATTTTAAATTATTGTCAATTATTTTTAATTATTGTCAATTATTTTCAATTATTTTCAATTATTTATCAATTATTGTCAATTATTTTTAATTATTTTCAATTATTTTCAATTATTTTCAATTATTTTCAATTTTTTTCAATTATTTTCAATTATTTTCAATTATTTTCAATTATTTTCAATTATTTTCAATTATTTTCAATTATTTATAATTATTTTCAATTATTTTAAATTATTTTCAATTATTTTCAATTATTTTCAATTATTTTCAGTTATTTTCAATTATTTTCAATTATTTATCAATTATTGTCAATTGTTTTCAATTATTTTCAATTATTTTCAATTATTTTCAATTATTTTCAATTATTTTCAATTATTTTCAATTATTTTCAATTATTTTCAATTATTTCCAATTATTTTCAATTATTTTCAATTATTTTCAATTATTTTCAATTATTTTCAATTATTTTCAATTATTTTCAATTATATTAAATTATTTTCAATTATTTTCAATTATTTTCAATTATTTTCAATTATTTTCAATTATTTTCAATTATTTTCAATTATTTTCAGTTATTTTCAATTATTTTCAATTATTTATCAATTATTGTCAATTATTTTCAATTATTTTCAATTATTTTCAATTATTTTCAATTATTTTCAATTATTTTCAATTATTTTCAATTATTTATAAATTATTGTCAATTATTTTCAATTATTTATAATTATTTTCTATTATTTTAAATTATTTTCAATTATTTTCAATTATTTTCAATTATTTATAATTATTCTCTATTATTTTGAATTATTTTGAATTATTTTCAATTATTTATAATTATTTTCAATTATTTTCAATTATTTTCAATTATTTATAAATTATTGTCAATTATTTTCAATTATTTTCAATTATTTTCAATTATTTTCAATTATTTATCAATTATTGTCAATTATTTTTAATTATTGTCAATTATTTTCAATTATTTTCAATTATTTTCAATTATTTATCAATTATTGTCAATTATTATTAATTATTTTCAATTATTTTCAATTATTTTCAATTTTTTTCAATTATTTTCAATTATTTTCAATTATTTTCAATTATTTTCAATTATTTTCAATTATTTTCAATTATTTTCAATTATTTTCAATTATTTTCAATTATTTTCAATTATTTATAAATTATTGTCAATTATTTTCAATTATTTTCAATTATTTATAATTATTTTCAATTATTTTCAATTATTTTCAATTATTTTCAATTATTTATTAATTATTTTCAATTATTATAATTATTTTCAATTATTTTCAATTATTTTCAATTTTTTTCAATTATTTTCAATTATTTTCAATTATTTTCAATTATTTTCAATTATTTTCAATTATTTTCAATTATTTATAAATTGTCAATTATTTTCAATTATTTTCAATTATTTATAATTATTTTCAATTATTTTCATTTATTTTCATTTATTTTCAATTATTTTCAATTATTTTCAATTATTTTCAATTATTTTCAATTATTTTCAATTATTTTCAATTATTTATAAATTATTGTCAATTATTTTCAATTATTTTCAATTATTTATAATTATTTTCAATTATTTTAAATTATTTTCAATTATTTTCAATTATTTTCAATTATTTTCAATTATTTTCAGTTATTTTCAATTATTTTCAATTATTTATCAATTATTGTCAATTATTTTCAATTATTTTCAATTATTTTCAATTATTTTCAATTATTTTCAATTATTTACAATTATTTTAAATTATTTTCAATTACTTTCATTTATTTTCAATTTTTTTCAATTATTTTCAATTATTTACAATTATTTTCAATTATTTTCAATTATTTTTAATTATTTTCAATTATTTATAAATTATTGTCAATTATTTTCAATTATTTTCAATTATTTATAATTATTTTCAATTATTTTCAATTATTTTCAATTATTTTCAATTATTTTCAATTATTTTCAATTATTTTCAATTATTTTCAATTATTTATAAATTATTGTCAATTATTTTAAATTATTTTCAATTATTTATAATTATTTTCAATTATTTTCAATTATTTTCGATTATTTTCAATTATTTTCAATTATTTTCAATTATTTTCAATTATTTTCAATTATTTTCAATTATTTATCAATTATTGTCAATTATTGTCAATTATTTTCAATTATTTTCAATTATTTTCAATTATTGTCAATTATTTTCAATTATTTTCAATTATTTTCAATTATTTTCAATTATTTTCAATTATTTTCAATTATTTTCAATTATTTTCAATTATTTTCAATTATTTATTAATTATTTTCAATTATTTAAAATTATTATCAATTATTTTCAATTATCATCAATTATTTTCAATTATTTTCAATTATTTTCAATTATTTTCAATTATTTTCAATTATTTTCAATTATTTTCAATTATTTATAAATTATTGTCAATTATTTTCAATTATTTATAAATTATTGTCAATTATTTTCAATTATTTTCAATTATTTATAATTATTTTCAATTATTTTAAATTATTTTCAATTATTTTCAATTATTTTCAATTATTTTCAATTATTTTCAATTATTTATAATTATTTTCAATTATTTATAATTATTTTCAATTATTTTCAATTATTTTCAATTATTTTCAATTATTTTCAATTATTTTCAATTGTTTATCAATTATATTCAATTATTTATAATTATTTTAATTATTTTCAACTATTTATCAATTATTTTCAATTATTTATAATTATTTTAAACTATTTTCAATTATTTTCCATTATTTACAATTATTTTAAATTATTTTCAATTACTTTCATTTATTTTCAATTTTTTTCAATTATTTTCAATTATTTACAATTATTTTCAATTATTTTCAATTATTTTCAATTATTTTTAATTATTTTCAATTATTTATAAATTATTGTCAATTATTTTCAATTATTTTCAATTATTTATAATTATTTTCAATTATTTTCAATTATTTTCAATTATTTTCAATTATTTTCAATTATTTTCAATTATTTTAAATTATTTATAAATTATTGTCAATTATTTTAAATTATTGTCAATTATTTTTAATTATTGTCAATTATTTTCAATTATTTTCAATTATTTATCAATTATTGTCAATTATTTTTAATTATTTTCAATTATTTTCAATTATTTTCAATTATTTTCAATTTTTTTCAATTATTTTCAATTATTTTCAATTATTTTCAATTATTTTCAATTATTTTCAATTATTTTCAATTATTTTCAATTATTTTCAATTATTTTCAATTATTTATAAATTATTGTCAATTATTTTCAATTATTTTCAATTATTTATAATTATTTTAAATTATTTTAAATTATTTTCAATTATTTTCAATTATTTTCAATTATTTTCAGTTATTTTCAATTATTTTCAATTATTTATCAATTATTGTCAATTGTTTTCAATTATTTTCAATTATTTTCAATTATTTTCAATTATTTTCAATTATTTTCAATTATTTTCAATTATTTTCAATTATTTTCAATTATTTCCAATTATTTTCAATTATTTTCAATTATTTATAATTATTTTCAATTATTTTCAATTATTTTCAATTATTTTCAATTATTTATCAATTATTGTCAATTATTTTTAATTATTTTCAATTATTTTCAATTATTTTCAATTTTTTTCAATTATTTTCAATTATTTTCAATTATTTTCAATTATTTTCAATTATTTTCAATTATTTTCAATTATTTTCAATTATTTTCAATTATTTTCAATTATTTTCAATTATTTATAAATTATTGTCAATTATTTTCAATTATTTTCAATTATTTATAATTATTTTCAATTATTTTCAATTATTTTCAATTATTTTCAATTATTTATTAATTATTTTCAATTATTATAATTATTTTCAATTATTTTCAATTATTTTCAATTTTTTTCAATTATTTTCAATTATTTTCAATTATTTTCAATTATTTTCAATTATTTTCAATTATTTTCAATTATTTATAAATTGTCAATTATTTTCAATTATTTTCAATTATTTATAATTATTTTCAATTATTTTCATTTATTTTCATTTATTTTCAATTATTTTCAATTATTTTCAATTATTTTCAATTATTTCCAATTATTTTCAATTATTTTCAATTATTTATAAATTATTGTCAATTATTTTCAATTATTTTCAATTATTTATAATTATTTTCAAATATTTTCATTTATTTTCAATTATTTTCAATTATTTTCAATTATTTTCAATTATTTTCAATTATTTTCAATTATTTTCAATTATTTTCAATTATTTTCAATTATTTTCAATTATTTATAAATTATTGTCAATTATTTTCAATTATTTTCAATTATTTATAATTATTTTCAATTATTTTAAATTATTTTCAATTATTTTCAATTATTTTCAATTATTTTCAGTTATTTTCAATTATTTTCAATTATTTATCAATTATTGTCAATTGTTTTCAATTATTTTCAATTATTTTCAATTATTTTCAATTATTTTCAATTATTTTCAATTATTTTCAATTATTTTCAATTATTTTCAATTATTTCCAATTATTTTCAATTATTTTCAATTATTTTCAATTATTTTCAATTATTTTCAATTATTTTCAATTATTTTCAATTATATTAAATTATTTTCAATTATTTTCAATTATTTTCAATTATTTTCAATTATTTTCAATTATTTTCAATTATTTTCAATTATTTTCAATTATTTTCAATTATTTTCAGTTATTTTCAATTATTTATCAATTATTGTCAATTATTTTCAATTATTTTCAATTATTTTCAATTATTTTCAATTATTTTCAATTATTTTCAATTATTTTCAATTATTTATAAATTATTGTCAATTATTTTCAATTATTTATAATTATTTTCTATTATTTTAAATTATTTTCAATTATTTTCAATTATTTTCAATTATTTATAATTATTCTCTATTATTTTGAATTATTTTCAATTATTTTCAATTATTTATAATTATTTTCAATTATTTTCAATTATTTTCAATTATTTATAAATTATTGTCAATTATTTTCAATTATTTTCAATTATTTTCAATTATTTTCAATTATTTATCAATTATTGTCAATTATTTTTAATTATTGTCAATTATTTTCAATTATTTTCAATTATTTTCAATTATTTATCAATTATTGTCAATTATTTTTAATTATTTTCAATTATTTTCAATTATTTTCAATTTTTTTCAATTATTTTCAATTATTTTCAATTATTTTCAATTATTTTCAATTATTTTCAATTATTTTCAATTATTTTCAATTATTTTCAATTATTTTCAATTATTTTCAATTATTTATAAATTATTGTCAATTATTTTCAATTATTTTCAATTATTTATAATTATTTTCAATTATTTTCAATTATTTTCAATTATTTTCAATTATTTATTAATTATTTTCAATTATTATAATTATTTTCAATTATTTTCAATTATTTTCAATTTTTTTCAATTATTTTCAATTATTTTCAATTATTTTCAATTATTTTCAATTATTTTCAATTATTTTCAATTATTTATAAATTGTCAATTATTTTCAATTATTTTCAATTATTTATAATTATTTTCAATTATTTTCATTTATTTTCATTTATTTTCAATTATTTTCAATTATTTTCAATTATTTTCAATTATTTTCAATTATTTTCAATTATTTTCAATTATTTATAAATTATTGTCAATTATTTTCAATTATTTTCAATTATTTATAATTATTTTCAATTATTTTAAATTATTTTCAATTATTTTCAATTATTTTCAATTATTTTCAATTATTTTCAGTTATTTTCAATTATTTTCAATTATTTATCAATTATTGTCAATTATTTTCAATTATTTTCAATTATTTTCAATTATTTTCAATTATTTTCAATTATTTACAATTATTTTAAATTATTTTCAATTACTTTCATTTATTTTCAATTTTTTTCAATTATTTTCAATTATTTACAATTATTTTCAATTATTTTCAATTATTTTTAATTATTTTCAATTATTTATAAATTATTGTCAATTATTTTCAATTATTTTCAATTATTTATAATTATTTTCAATTATTTTCAATTATTTTCAATTATTTTCAATTATTTTCAATTATTTTCAATTATTTTCAATTATTTTCAATTATTTATAAATTATTGTCAATTATTTTAAATTATTTTCAATTATTTATAATTATTTTCAATTATTTTCAATTATTTTCGATTATTTTCAATTATTTTCAATTATTTTCAATTATTTTCAATTATTTTCAATTATTTTCAATTATTTATCAATTATTGTCAATTATTGTCAATTATTTTCAATTATTTTCAATTATTTTCAATTATTGTCAATTATTTTCAATTATTTTCAATTATTTTCAATTATTTTCAATTATTTTCAATTATTTTCAATTATTTTCAATTATTTTCAATTATTTTCAATTATTTATTAATTATTTTCAATTATTTAAAATTATTATCAATTATTTTCAATTATCATCAATTATTTTCAATTATTTTCAATTATTTTCAATTATTTTCAATTATTTTCAATTATTTTCAATTATTTTCAATTATTTATAAATTATTGTCAATTATTTTCAATTATTTATAAATTATTGTCAATTATTTTCAATTATTTTCAATTATTTATAATTATTTTCAATTATTTTAAATTATTTTCAATTATTTTCAATTATTTTCAATTATTTTCAATTATTTTCAATTATTTATTAATTATTTTCAATTATTTATAATTATTTTCAATTATTTTCAATTATTTTCAATTATTTTCAATTATTTTCAATTATTTTCAATTGTTTATCAATTATATTCAATTATTTATAATTATTTTAATTATTTTCAACTATTTATCAATTATTTTCAATTATTTATAATTATTTTAAACTATTTTCAATTATTTTCCATTATTTACAATTATTTTAAATTATTTTCAATTACTTTCATTTATTTTCAATTTTTTTCAATTATTTTCAATTATTTACAATTATTTTCAATTATTTTCAATTATTTTCAATTATTTTTAATTATTTTCAATTATTTATAAATTATTGTCAATTATTTTCAATTATTTTCAATTATTTATAATTATTTTCAATTATTTTCAATTATTTTCAATTATTTTCAATTATTTTCAATTATTTTCAATTATTTTAAATTATTTATAAATTATTGTCAATTATTTTAAATTATTGTCAATTATTTTTAATTATTGTCAATTATTTTCAATTATTTTCAATTATTTATCAATTATTGTCAATTATTTTCAATTATTTTCAATTATTTTCAATTATTTTCAATTTTTTTCAATTATTTTCAATTATTTTCAATTATTTTCAATTATTTTCAATTATTTTCAATTATTTTCAATTATTTTCAATTATTTTCAATTATTTTCAATTATTTATAAATTATTGTCAATTATTTTCAATTATTTTCAATTATTTATAATTATTTTAAATTATTTTAAATTATTTTCAATTATTTTCAATTATTTTCAATTATTTTCAGTTATTTTCAATTATTTTCAATTATTTATCAATTATTGTCAATTGTTTTCAATTATTTTCAATTATTTTCAATTATTTTCAATTATTTTCAATTATTTTCAATTATTTATAAATTATTGTCAATTATTTTCAATTATTTTCAATTATTTTCAATTATTTATCAATTATTGTCAATTATTTTTAATTATTGTCAATTATTTTCAATTATTTATCAATTATTGTCAATTATTTTTAATTATTTTCAATTATTTTCAATTATTTTCAATTATTTTCAATTTTTTTCAATTATTTTCAATTATTTTCAATTATTTTCAATTATTTTCAATTATTTTCAATTATTTTCAATTATTTTCAATTATTTTCAATTATTTTCAATTATTTATAAATTATTGTCAATTATTTTCAATTATTTTCAATTATTTATAAATTATTGTCAATTATTTTCAATTATTTTCAATTATTTATAAATTATTGTCAATTATTTTCAATTATTTATAATTATTTTCAATTATTTTAAATTATTTTCAATTATTTTCAATTATTTTCAATTATTTTCAATTATTTTCAATTATTTATTAATTATTTTCAATTATTATAATTATTTTCAATTATTTTCAATTATTTTCAATTTTTTTCAATTATTTTCAATTTTTTTCAATTATTTTCAATTATTTTCAATTATTTTCAATTATTTTCAATTATTTTCAATTATTTTCAATTATTTATAAATTATTGTCAATTATTTTCAATTATTTTCAATTATTTATAATTATTTTCAAATATTTTCATTTATTTTCAATTATTTTCAATTATTTTCAATTATTTTCAATTATTTTCAATTATTTTCAATTATTTTCAATTATTTATAAATTATTGTCAATTATTTTCAATTATTTTCAATTATTTATAATTATTTTCAATTATTTTAAATTATTTTCAATTATTTTCAATTATTTTCAATTATTTTCAGTTATTTTCAATTATTTTCAATTATTTATCAATTATTGTCAATTGTTTTCAATTATTTTCAATTATTTTCAATTATTTTCAATTATTTTCAATTATTTTCAATTATTTTCAATTATTTTCAATTATTTTCAATTATTTCCAATTATTTTCAATTATTTTCAATTATTTTCAATTATTTTCAATTATTTTCAATTATTTATAAATTATTGTCAATTATTTTCAATTATTTTCAATTATTTATAATTATTTTCTATTATTTTAAATTATTTTCAATTATTTTCAATTATTTTCAATTATTTATAATTATTCTCTATTATTTTGAATTATTTTCAATTATTTTCAATTATTTTCAATTATTTATAATTATTTTCAATTATTTTCAATTATTTTCAATTATTTATAAATTATTGTCAATTATTTTCAATTATTTTCAATTATTTTCAATTATTTTCAATTATTTTCAATTATTTTCAATTATTTATCAATTATTGTCAATTATTTTTAATTATTGTCAATTATTTTCAATTATTTTCAAATATTTTCAATTATATATCAATTATTGTCAATTATTTTTAATTATTTTCAATTATTTTCAATTATTTTCAATTATTTTCAATTTTTTTCAATTATTTTCAATTATTTTCAATTATTTTCAATTATTTTCAATTATTTTCAATTATTTTCAATTATTTTCAATTATTTTCAATTATTTATAAATTATTGTCAATTATTTTCAATTATTTTCAATTATTTATAAATTATTGTCAATTATTTTCAATTATTTTCAATTATTTATAAATTATTGTCAATTATTTTCAATTATTTATAATTATTTTCAATTATTTTAAATTATTTTCAATTATTTTCAATTATTTTCAATTATTTTCAATTATTTTCAATTATTTATAAATTATTGTCAATTATTTTCAATTATTTTCAATTATTTATAATTATTTTCAAATATTTTCATTTATTTTCAATTATTTTCAATTATTTTCAATTATTTTCAATTATTTTCAATTATTTTCAATTATTTTCAATTATTTTCAATTATTTTCAATTATTTTCAATTATTTATAAATTATTGTCAATTATTTTCAATTATTTTCAATTATTTATAATTATTTTCAATTATTTTAAATTATTTTCAATTATTTTCAATTATTTTCAATTATTTTCAGTTATTTTCAATTATTTTCAATTATTTATCAATTATTGTCAATTGTTTTCAATTATTTTCAATTATTTTCAATTATTTTCAATTATTTTCAATTATTTTCAATTATTTTCAATTATTTTCAATTATTTTCAATTATTTTTAATTATTTTCAATTATTTATAAATTATTGTCAATTATTTTCAATTATTTTCAATTATTTATAATTATTTTCAATTATTTTCAATTATTTTCAATTATTTTCAATTATTTTCAATTATTTTCAATTATTTTAAATTATTTATAAATTATTGTCAATTATTTTAAATTATTGTCAATTATTTTTAATTATTGTCAATTATTTTCAATTATTTTCAATTATTTATCAATTATTGTCAATTATTTTCAATTATTTTCAATTATTTTCAATTATTTTCAATTTTTTTCAATTATTTTCAATTATTTTCAATTATTTTCAATTATTTTCAATTATTTTCAATTATTTTCAATTATTTTCAATTATTTTCAATTATTTATAAATTATTGTCAATTATTTTCAATTATTTTCAATTATTTATAATTATTTTAAATTATTTTAAATTATTTTCAATTATTTTCAATTATTTTCAATTATTTTCAGTTATTTTCAATTATTTTCAATTATTTATCAATTATTGTCAATTGTTTTCAATTATTTTCAATTATTTTCAATTATTTTCAATTATTTTCAATTATTTTCAATTATTTATAAATTATTGTCAATTATTTTCAATTATTTTCAATTATTTTCAATTATTTATCAATTATTGTCAATTATTTTTAATTATTGTCAATTATTTTCAATTATTTATCAATTATTGTCAATTATTTTTAATTATTTTCAATTATTTTCAATTATTTTCAATTATTTTCAATTTTTTTCAATTATTTTCAATTATTTTCAATTATTTTCAATTATTTTCAATTATTTTCAATTATTTTCAATTATTTTCAATTATTTTCAATTATTTTCAATTATTTATAAATTATTGTCAATTATTTTCAATTATTTTCAATTATTTATAAATTATTGTCAATTATTTTCAATTATTTTCAATTATTTATAAATTATTGTCAATTATTTTCAATTATTTATAATTATTTTCAATTATTTTAAATTATTTTCAATTATTTTCAATTATTTTCAATTATTTTCAATTATTTTCAATTATTTATTAATTATTTTCAATTATTATAATTATTTTCAATTATTTTCAATTATTTTCAATTTTTTTCAATTATTTTCAATTTTTTTCAATTATTTTCAATTATTTTCAATTATTTTCAATTATTTTCAATTATTTTCAATTATTTTCAATTATTTATAAATTATTGTCAATTATTTTCAATTATTTTCAATTATTTATAATTATTTTCAAATATTTTCATTTATTTTCAATTATTTTCAATTATTTTCAATTATTTTCAATTATTTTCAATTATTTTCAATTATTTTCAATTATTTATAAATTATTGTCAATTATTTTCAATTATTTTCAATTATTTATAATTATTTTCAATTATTTTAAATTATTTTCAATTATTTTCAATTATTTTCAATTATTTTCAGTTATTTTCAATTATTTTCAATTATTTATCAATTATTGTCAATTGTTTTCAATTATTTTCAATTATTTTCAATTATTTTCAATTATTTTCAATTATTTTCAATTATTTTCAATTATTTTCAATTATTTTCAATTATTTCCAATTATTTTCAATTATTTTCAATTATTTTCAATTATTTTCAATTATTTTCAATTATTTATAAATTATTGTCAATTATTTTCAATTATTTTCAATTATTTATAATTATTTTCTATTATTTTAAATTATTTTCAATTATTTTCAATTATTTTCAATTATTTATAATTATTCTCTATTATTTTGAATTATTTTCAATTATTTTCAATTATTTTCAATTATTTATAATTATTTTCAATTATTTTCAATTATTTTCAATTATTTATAAATTATTGTCAATTATTTTCAATTATTTTCAATTATTTTCAATTATTTTCAATTATTTTCAATTATTTTCAATTATTTATCAATTATTGTCAATTATTTTTAATTATTGTCAATTATTTTCAATTATTTTCAAATATTTTCAATTATATATCAATTATTGTCAA
This sequence comes from Andrena bucephala, assembly GCA_947577245.1. NCBI lineage: Eukaryota > Metazoa > Arthropoda > Insecta > Hymenoptera > Andrenidae > Andrena > Andrena bucephala. Next base: position 30,738,744 of record OX387716.1, on the reverse strand, counting down.
TTATTTTTAATTATTTTCAATTATTTTCAATTATTTTCAATTATTTTCAATTTTTTTCAATTATTTTCAATTATTTTCAATTATTTTCAATTATTTTCAATTATTTTCAATTATTTTCAATTATTTTCAATTATTTTCAATTATTTATAAATTATTGTCAATTATTTTCAATTATTTTCAATTATTTATAAATTATTGTCAATTATTTTCAATTATTTTCAATTATTTATAAATTATTGTCAATTATTTTCAATTATTTATAATTATTTTCAATTATTTTAAATTATTTTCAATTATTTTCAATTATTTTCAATTATTTTCAATTATTTTCAATTATTTATAAATTATTGTCAATTATTTTCAATTATTTTCAATTATTTATAATTATTTTCAAATATTTTCATTTATTTTCAATTATTTTCAATTATTTTCAATTATTTTCAATTATTTTCAATTATTTTCAATTATTTTCAATTATTTTCAATTATTTTCAATTATTTTCAATTATTTATAAATTATTGTCAATTATTTTCAATTATTTTCAATTATTTATAATTATTTTCAATTATTTTAAATTATTTTCAATTATTTTCAATTATTTTCAATTATTTTCAGTTATTTTCAATTATTTTCAATTATTTATCAATTATTGTCAATTGTTTTCAATTATTTTCAATTATTTTCAATTATTTTCAATTATTTTCAATTATTTTCAATTATTTTCAATTATTTTCAATTATTTTCAATTATTTCCAATTATTTTCAATTATTTTCAATTATTTTCAATTATTTTCAATTATTTTCAATTATTTTCAATTATTTTCAATTATATTAAATTATTTTCAATTATTTTCAATTATTTTCAATTATTTTCAATTATTTTCAATTATTTTCAATTATTTTCAATTATTTTCAGTTATTTTCAATTATTTTCAATTATTTATCAATTATTGTCAATTATTTTCAATTATTTTCAATTATTTTCAATTATTTTCAATTATTTTCAATTATTTTCAATTATTTTCAATTATTTATAAATTATTGTCAATTATTTTCAATTATTTATAATTATTTTCTATTATTTTAAATTATTTTCAATTATTTTCAATTATTTTCAATTATTTATAATTATTCTCTATTATTTTGAATTATTTTCAATTATTTTCAATTATTTATAATTATTTTCAATTATTTTCAATTATTTTCAATTATTTATAAATTATTGTCAATTATTTTCAATTATTTTCAATTATTTTCAATTATTTTCAATTATTTATCAATTATTGTCAATTATTTTTAATTATTGTCAATTATTTTCAATTATTTTCAATTATTTTCAATTATTTATCAATTATTGTCAATTATTTTTAATTATTTTCAATTATTTTCAATTATTTTCAATTTTTTTCAATTATTTTCAATTATTTTCAATTATTTTCAATTATTTTCAATTATTTTCAATTATTTTCAATTATTTTCAATTATTTTCAATTATTTTCAATTATTTTCAATTATTTTCAATTATTTATAAATTATTGTCAATTATTTTCAATTATTTTCAATTATTTATAATTATTTTCAATTATTTTCAATTATTTTCAATTATTTTCAATTATTTATTAATTATTTTCAATTATTATAATTATTTTCAATTATTTTCAATTATTTTCAATTTTTTTCAATTATTTTCAATTATTTTCAATTATTTTCAATTATTTTCAATTATTTTCAATTATTTTCAATTATTTATAAATTGTCAATTATTTTCAATTATTTTCAATTATTTATAATTATTTTCAATTATTTTCAATTATTTTCAATTATTTTCAATTATTTTCAATTATTTTCAATTATTTTCAATTATTTATAAATTATTGTCAATTATTTTCAATTATTTTCAATTATTTATAATTATTTTCAATTATTTTCAATTATTTTCAATTATTTTCAATTATTTTCAATTATTTTCAATTATTTTCAGTTATTTTCAATTATTTTCAATTATTTATCAATTATTGTCAATTATTTTCAATTATTTTCAATTATTTTCAATTATTTTCAATTATTTTCAATTATTTTCAATTATTTTCAATTATTTTCAATTATTTTCAATTATTTTCAATTATTTTCAATTATTTTCAATTATTTTCAATTATTTATAAATTATTGTCAATTATTTTCAATTATTTTCAATTATTTATAATTATTTTCTATTATTTTAAATTATTTTCAATTATTTTCAATTATTTTCAATTATTTATAATTATTCTCTATTATTTTGAATTATTTTCAATTATTTTCAATTATTTATAATTATTTTCAATTATTTTCAATTATTTTCAATTATTTATAAATTATTGTCAATTATTTTCAATTATTTTCAATTATTTTCAATTATTTTCAATTATTTATCAATTATTGTCAATTATTTTTAATTATTGTCAATTATTTTCAATTATTTTCAATTATTTTCAATTATTTTCAATTATTTATCAATTATTGTCAATTATTTTTAATTATTTTCAATTATTTTCAATTATTTTCAATTATTTTCAATTTTTTCCAATTATTTATTAATTATTTTCAAATATGTATAATTATTTTCAATTATTTTCAATTATTTATAATTATTTTCAATTATTTATAATTATTTTCAATTATTTTCAATTATATTCAATTATTGTCAATTATTTTCAATTATTTTCAATTATTTTCAATTATTGTCAATTATTTTCAATTATTTTCAATTATTTTCAATTATTTTCAATTATTTTCAATTATTTTCAATTATTTTCAATTATTTTCAATTATTTTCAATTATTTTCAATTATTTATAAATTATTGTCAATTATTTTCAATTATTTTCAATTATTTATAATTATTTTCAATTATTTTCAATTATTTTCAATTATTTATTAATTATTTTCAATTATTATAATTATTTTCAATTATTTTCAATTATTTTCAATTTTTTTCAATTATTTTCAATTATTTTCAATTATTTTCAATTATTTTCAATTATTTTCAATTATTTTCAATTATTTTCAATTATTTTCAATTATTTATAAATTATTGTCAATTATTTTCAATTATTTTCAATTATTTATAATTATTTTCAATTATTTTCATTTATTTTCATTTATTTTCAATTATTTTCAATTATTTTCAATTATTTTCAATTATTTTCAATTATTTTCAATTATTTTCAATTATTTTCAATTATTGTCAATTATTTTCAATTATTTTCAATTATTTATAATTATTTTCAATTATTTTAAATTATTTTCAATTATTTTCAATTATTTTCAATTATTTTCAATTATTTTCAGTTATTTTCAATTATTTTCAATTATTTATCAATTATTGTCAATTATTTTCAATTATTTTCAATTATTTTCAATTATTTTCAATTATTTTCAATTATTTTCAATTATTTATAAATTATTGTCAATTATTTTCAATTATTTTCAATTATTTATAATTATTTTCTATTATTTTAAATTATTTTCAATTATTTTCAATTATTTATAATTATTTTCAATTATTTTCAATTATTTTCAATTATTTTCAATTATTTATAAATTATTGTCAATTATTTTCAATTATTTTCAATTATTTTCAATTATCTTCAATTATTTTCAATTATTTTCAATTATTTTCAATTATTTTCAATTATTTTCAATTATTTTCAATTATTTTCAATTATTTTCAATTATTTATAAATTATTGTCAATTATTTTCAATTATTTATCAATTATTGTCAACTATTTTCAATTATTTTCAATTATTTATAATTATTTTCAATTATTTTAAATTATTTTCAATTATTTTCAATTATTTTCAATTATTTTCAATTATTTATTAATTATTTTCAATTATTTATAATTATTTTCAATTATTTTCAATTATTTTCAATTATTTTCAATTATTTTCAATTATTTTCAATTATTTATCAATTATATTCAATTATTTATAATTATTTTAATTATTTTCAACTATTTATCAATTATTTTCAATTATTTATAATTATTTTAAACTATTTTCAATTATTTTCCATTATTTACAATTATTTTAAATTATTTTCAATTACTTTCATTTATTTTCAATTTTTTTCAATTATTTTCAATTATTTACAATTATTTTCAATTATTTTCAATTATTTTCAATTATTTATAAATTATTGTCAATTATTTTCAATTATTTTCAATTATTTATAATTATTTTCAATTATTTTCAATTATTTTCAATTATTTTCAATTATTTTCAATTATTTTCAATTATTTTCAATTATTTTCAATTATTTATAAATTATTGTCAATTATTTTAAATTATTTTCAATTATTTATAATTATTTTCAATTATATTCAATTATTTTCGATTATTTTCAATTATTTTCAATTATTTTCAATTATTTTCAATTATTTTCAATTATTTTCAATTATTTTCAATTATTTTCAATTATTTATCAATTATTGTCAATTATTGTCAATTATTTTCAATTATTTTCAATTATTTTCAATTATTGTCAATTATTTTCAATTATTTTCAATTATTTTCAATTATTTTCAATTATTTTCAATTATTTTCAATTATTTTCAATTATTTTCAATTATTTTCAATTATTTTCAATTATTTTCAATTATATTAAATTATTTTCAATTATTTTCAATTATTTTCAATTATTTTCAATTATTTTCAATTATTTTCAATTATTTATTAATTATTTTCAATTATTTATAATTATTTTCAATTATTTTCAATTATCTTCAATTATTTTCAATTATTTTCAATTATTTTCAATTATTTATTAATTATTTTCAATTATTTATAATTATTTTCAATTATTTTCAATTATTTTCAATTATTTTCAATTATTTTCAATTATTTTCAATTATTTTCAATTATTTTCAATTATTTTCAATTATTTTCAATTATTTTCAATTATTTTCAATTATTTTCAATTATTTATCAATTATATTCAATTATTTATAATTATTTTAATTATTTTCAACTATTTATCAATTATTTTCAATTATTTATAATTATTTTAAACTATTTTCAATTATTTTCCATTATTTACAATTATTTTCAATTATTTTCAATTATTTTCAATTATTTTCAATTATTTTCAATTATTTATAAATTATTGTCAATTATTTTCAATTATTTATAAATTATTGTCAATTATTTTCAATTATTTTCAATTATTTATCAATTATTTTCAATTATTTTAAATTATTTTCAATTATTTTCAATTATTTTCAATTATTTTCAATTATTTTCAATTATTTTCAATTATTTATTAATTATTTTCAATTATTTATAATTATTTTCAATTATTTTCAATTATTTTCAATTATTTTCAATTATTTTCAATTATTTTCAATTATTTATCAATTATATTCAATTATTTATAATTATTTTAATTATTTTCAACTATTTATCAATTATTTTCAATTATTTATAATTATTTTAAACTATTTTCAATTATTTTCCATTATTTACAATTATTTTAAATTATTTTCAATTACTTTCATTTATTTTCAATTTTTTTCAATTATTTTCAATTATTTTCAATTATTTTTAATTATTTTCAATTATTTATAAATTATTGTCAATTATTTTCAATTATTTTCAATTATTTATAATTATTTTCAATTATTTTCAATTATTTTCAATTATTTTCAATTATTTTCAATTATTTTCAATTATTTTCAATTATTTATAAATTATTGTCAATTATTTTAAATTATTGTCAATTATTTTTAATTATTGTCAATTATTTTCAATTATTTTCAATTATTTTCAATTATTTATCAATTATTGTCAATTATTTTTAATTATTTTCAATTATTTTCAATTATTTTCAATTTTTTTCAATTATTTTCAATTATTTTCAATTATTTTCAATTATTTTCAATTATTTTCAATTATTTTCAATTATTTTCAATTATTTTCAATTATTTTCAATTATTTTCAATTATTTTCAATTATTTATAAATTATTGTCAATTATTTATAAATTATTGTCAATTATTTTCAATTATTTTCAATTATTTATAATTATTTTCAATTATTTTCAATTATTTTCAATTATTTTCAATTATTTATTAATTATTTTCAATTATTATAATTATTTTCAATTATTTTCAATTATTTTCAATTTTTTTCAATTATTTTCAATTATTTTCAATTATTTTCAATTATTTTCAATTATTTATAAATTGTCAATTATTTTCAATTATTTTCAATTATTTATAATTATTTTCAATTATTTTCATTTATTTTCATTTATTTTCAATTATTTTCAATTATTTTCAATTATTTTCAATTATTTTCAATTATTTTCAATTATTTTCAATTATTTTCAATTATTTATAAATTATTGTCAATTATTTTCAATTATTTTCAATTATTTATAATTATTTTCAATTATTTTCAATTATTTTCAATTATTTTCAATTATTTTCAATTATTTTCAATTATTTTCAATTATTTTCAATTATTTTCAATTATTTATAAATTATTGTCAATTATTTTCAATTATTTTCAATTATTTATAAACTATTGTCAATTATTTTCAATTATTTATAAATTATTGTCAATTATTTTCAATTATTTATAATTATTTTCAATTATTTTCAATTATTTTCAATTATTTTCAATTATTTTCAATTATTTTCAATTATTTTCAATTATTTATAAATTATTGTCAATTATTTTCAATTATTTTCAATTATTTATAATTATTTTCAATTATTTTCAATTATTTTCAATTATTTTCAATTATTTATTAATTATTTTCAATTATTATAATTATTTTCAATTATTTTCAATTATTTTCAATTTTTTTCAATTATTTTCAATTATTTTCAATTATTTTCAATTATTTTCAATTATTTATAAATTGTCAATTATTTTCAATTATTTTCAATTATTTATAATTATTTTCAATTATTTTCAATTATTTTCAATTATTTTCAATTATTTTCAATTATTTTCAATTATTTTCAATTATTTATAAATTATTGTCAATTATTTTCAATTATTTTCAATTATTTATAATTATTTTCAATTATTTTAAATTATTTTCAATTATTTTCAATTATTTTCAATTATTTTCAATTATTTTCAGTTATTTTCAATTATTTTCAATTATTTATCAATTATTGTCAATTATTTTCAATTATTTTCAATTATTTTCAATTATTTTCAATTATTTTCAATTATTTTCAATTATTTTCAATTATTTTCAATTATTTTCAATTATTTTCAATTATTTTCAATTATTTATAAATTATTGTCAATTATTTTCAATTATTTTCAATTATTTATAATTATTTTCTATTATTTTAAATTATTTTCAATTATTTTCAATTATTTTCAATTATTTATAATTATTCTCTATTATTTTGAATTATTTTCAATTATTTTCAATTATTTATAATTATTTTCAATTATTTTCAATTATTTTCAATTATTTTCAATTATTTATCAATTATTGTCAATTATTTTAATTATTGTCAATTATTTTCAATTATTTTCAATTATTTTCAATTATTTTCAATTATTTATCAATTATTGTCAATTATTTTTAATTATTTTCAATTATTTTCAATTATTTTCAATTATTTTCAATTTTTTCCAATTATTTATTAATTATTTTCAAATATGTATAATTATTTTCAATTATTTTCAATTATTTATAATTATTTTCAATTATTTATAATTATTTTCAATTATTTTCAATTATATTCAATTATTGTCAATTATTTTCAATTATTTTCAATTATTTTCAATTATTGTCAATTATTTTCAATTATTTTCAATTATTTTCAATTATTTTCAATTATTTTCAATTATTTTCAATTATTTTCAATTATTTTCAATTATTTTCAATTATTTTCAATTATTTATAAATTATTGTCAATTATTTTCAATTATTTTCAATTATTTATAATTATTTTCAATTATTTTCAATTATTTTCAATTATTTATTAATTATTTTCAATTATTATAATTATTTTCAATTATTTTCAATTATTTTCAATTTTTTTCAATTATTTTCAATTATTTTCAATTATTTTCAATTATTTTCAATTATTTTCAATTATTTTCAATTATTTTCAATTATTTTCAATTATTTATAAATTATTGTCAATTATTTTCAATTATTTTCAATTATTTATAATTATTTTCAATTATTTTCATTTATTTTCATTTATTTTCAATTATTTTCAATTATTTTCAATTATTTTCAATTATTTTCAATTATTTTCAATTATTTTCAATTATTTTCAATTATTGTCAATTATTTTCAATTATTTTCAATTATTTATAATTATTTTCAATTATTTTAAATTATTTTCAATTATTTTCAATTATTTTCAATTATTTTCAATTATTTTCAGTTATTTTCAATTATTTTCAATTATTTATCAATTATTGTCAATTATTTTCAATTATTTTCAATTATTTTCAATTATTTTCAATTATTTTCAATTATTTTCAATTATTTATAAATTATTGTCAATTATTTTCAATTATTTTCAATTATTTATAATTATTTTCTATTATTTTAAATTATTTTCAATTATTTTCAATTATTTATAATTATTTTCAATTATTTTCAATTATTTTCAATTATTTTCAATTATTTATAAATTATTGTCAATTATTTTCAATTATTTTCAATTATTTTCAATTATCTTCAATTATTTTCAATTATTTTCAATTATTTTCAATTATTTTCAATTATTTTCAATTATTTTCAATTATTTTCAATTATTTTCAATTATTTATAAATTATTGTCAATTATTTTCAATTATTTATCAATTATTGTCAACTATTTTCAATTATTTTCAATTATTTATAATTATTTTCAATTATTTTAAATTATTTTCAATTATTTTCAATTATTTTCAATTATTTTCAATTATTTATTAATTATTTTCAATTATTTATAATTATTTTCAATTATTTTCAATTATTTTCAATTATTTTCAATTATTTTCAATTATTTTCAATTATTTATCAATTATATTCAATTATTTATAATTATTTTAATTATTTTCAACTATTTATCAATTATTTTCAATTATTTATAATTATTTTAAACTATTTTCAATTATTTTCCATTATTTACAATTATTTTAAATTATTTTCAATTACTTTCATTTATTTTCAATTTTTTTCAATTATTTTCAATTATTTACAATTATTTTCAATTATTTTCAATTATTTTCAATTATTTATAAATTATTGTCAATTATTTTCAATTATTTTCCATTATTTATAATTATTTTCAATTATTTTCAATTATTTTCAATTATTTTCAATTATTTTCAATTATTTTCAATTATTTTCAATTATTTTCAATTATTTATAAATTATTGTCAATTATTTTAAATTATTTTCAATTATTTATAATTATTTTCAATTATATTCAATTATTTTCGATTATTTTCAATTATTTTCAATTATTTTCAATTATTTTCAATTATTTTCAATTATTTTCAATTATTTTCAATTATTTTCAATTATTTATCAATTATTGTCAATTATTGTCAATTATTTTCAATTATTTTCAATTATTTTCAATTATTGTCAATTATTTTCAATTATTTTCAATTATTTTCAATTATTTTCAATTATTTTCAATTATTTTCAATTATTTTCAATTATTTTCAATTATTTTCAATTATTTTCAATTATTTTCAATTATATTAAATTATTTTCAATTATTTTCAATTATTTTCAATTATTTTCAATTATTTTCAATTATTTTCAATTATTTATTAATTATTTTCAATTATTTATAATTATTTTCAATTATTTTCAATTATCTTCAATTATTTTCAATTATTTTCAATTATTTTCAATTATTTTCAATTATTTATTAATTATTTTCAATTATTTATAATTATTTTCAATTATTTTCAATTATTTTCAATTATTTTCAATTATTTTCAATTATTTTCAATTATTTTCAATTATTTTCAATTATTTTCAATTATTTTCAATTATTTTCAATTATTTTCAATTATTTATCAATTATATTCAATTACTTATAATTATTTTAATTATTTTCAACTATTTATCAATTATTTTCAATTATTTATAATTATTTTAAACTATTTTCAATTATTTTCCATTATTTACAATTATTTTCAATTATTTTCAATTATTTTCAATTATTTTCAATTATTTTCAATTATTTATAAATTATTGTCAATTATTTTCAATTATTTATAAATTATTGTCAATTATTTTCAATTATTTTCAATTATTTATCAATTATTTTCAATTATTTTAAATTATTTTCAATTATTTTCAATTATTTTCAATTATTTTCAATTATTTTCAATTATTTTCAATTATTTATTAATTATTTTCAATTATTTATAATTATTTTCAATTATTTTCAATTATTTTCAATTATTTTCAATTATTTTCAATTATTTTCAATTATTTATCAATTATATTCAATTATTTATAATTATTTTAATTATTTTCAACTATTTATCAATTATTTTCAATTATTTATAATTATTTTAAACTATTTTCAATTATTTTCCATTATTTACAATTATTTTAAATTATTTTCAATTACTTTCATTTATTTTCAATTTTTTTCAATTATTTTCAATTATTTTCAATTATTTTTAATTATTTTCAATTATTTATAAATTATTGTCAATTATTTTCAATTATTTTCAATTATTTATAATTATTTTCAATTATTTTCAATTATTTTCAATTATTTTCAATTATTTTCAATTATTTTCAATTATTTTCAATTATTTATAAATTATTGTCAATTATTTTAAATTATTGTCAATTATTTTTAATTATTGTCAATTATTTTCAATTATTTTCAATTATTTTCAATTATTTATCAATTATTGTCAATTATTTTTAATTATTTTCAATTATTTTCAATTATTTTCAATTTTTTTCAATTATTTTCAATTATTTTCAATTATTTTCAATTATTTTCAATTATTTTCAATTATTTTCAATTATTTTCAATTATTTTCAATTATTTTCAATTATTTTCAATTATTTTCAATTATTTTCAATTATTTATAAATTATTGTCAATTATTTATAAATTATTGTCAATTATTTTCAATTATTTTCAATTATTTATAATTATTTTCAATTATTTTCAATTATTTTCAATTATTTTCAATTATTTATTAATTATTTTCAATTATTATAATTATTTTCAATTATTTTCAATTATTTTCAATTTTTTTCAATTATTTTCAATTATTTTCAATTATTTTCAATTATTTTCAATTATTTATAAATTGTCAATTATTTTCAATTATTTTCAATTATTTATAATTATTTTCAATTATTTTCATTTATTTTCATTTATTTTCAATTATTTTCAATTATTTTCAATTATTTTCAATTATTTTCAATTATTTTCAATTATTTTCAATTATTTTCAATTATTTATAAATTATTGTCAATTATTTTCAATTATTTTCAATTATTTATAATTATTTTCAATTATTTTCAATTATTTTCAATTATTTTCAATTATTTTCAATTATTTTCAATTATTTTCAATTATTTTCAATTATTTTCAATTATTTATAAATTATTGTCAATTATTTTCAATTATTTTCAATTATTTATAAATTATTGTCAATTATTTTCAATTATTTTCAATTATTTATAAATTATTGTCAATTATTTTCAATTATTTATAATTATTTTCAATTATTTTAAATTATTTTCAATTATTTTCAATTATTTTCAATTATTTATTAATTATTTTCAATTATTATAATTATTTTCAATTATTTTCAATTATTTTCAATTTTTTTCAATTATTTTCAATTTTTTTCAATTATTTTCAATTATTTTCAATTATTTTCAATTATTTTCAATTATTTTCAATTATTTTCAATTATTTATAAATTATTGTCAATTATTTTCAATTATTTTCAATTATTTATAATTATTTTCAAATATTTTCATTTATTTTCAATTATTTTCAATTATTTTCAATTATTTTCAATTATTTTCAATTATTTTCAATTATTTATAAATTATTGTCAATTATTTTCAATTATTTTCAATTATTTATAATTATTTTCAATTATTTTAAATTATTTTCAATTATTTTCAATTATTTTCAATTATTTTCAGTTATTTTCAATTATTTTCAATTATTTATCAATTATTGTCAATTGTTTTCAATTATTTTCAATTATTTTCAATTATTTTCAATTATTTTCAATTATTTTCAATTATTTTCAATTATTTTCAATTATTTTCAATTATTTCCAATTATTTTCAATTATTTTCAATTATTTTCAATTATTTTCAATTATTTTCAATTATTTTCAATTATTTTCAATTATATTAAATTATTTTCAATTATTTTCAATTATTTTCAATTATTTTCAATTATTTTCAATTATTTTCAATTATTTTCAGTTATTTTCAATTATTTTCAATTATTTATCAATTATTGTCAATTATTTTCAATTATTTTCAATTATTTTCAATTATTTTCAATTATTTTCAATTATTTATAAATTATTGTCAATTATTTTCAATTATTTTCAATTATTTATAATTATTTTCTATTATTTTAAATTATTTTCAATTATTTTCAATTATTTTCAATTATTTATAATTATTCTCTATTATTTTGAATTATTTTCAATTATTTTCAATTATTTATAATTATTTTCAATTATTTTCAAATATTTTCAATTATTTATAAATTATTGTCAATTATTTTCAATTATTTTCAATTATTTTCAATTATTTTCAATTATTTATCAATTATTGTCAATTATTTTTAATTATTGTCAATTATTTTCAATTATTTTCAATTATTTTCAATTATTTATCAATTATTGTCAATTATTTTTAATTATTTTCAATTATTTTCAATTATTTTCAATTTTTTTCAATTATTTTCAATTATTTTCAATTATTTTCAATTATTTTCAATTATTTTCAATTATTTTCAATTATTTTCAATTATTTTCAATTATTTTCAATTATTTTCAATTATTTATAAATTATTGTCAATTATTTTCAATTATTTTCAATTATTTATAATTATTTTCAATTATTTTCAATTATTTTCAATTATTTATTAATTATTTTCAATTATTATAATTATTTTCAATTATTTTCAATTATTTTCAATTTTTTTCAATTATTTTCAATTATTTTCAATTATTTTCAATTATTTTCAATTATTTTCAATTATTTTCAATTATTTTCAATTATTTTCAATTATTTATAATTATTTTCAATTATTTTCATTTATTTTCATTTATTTTCAATTATTTTCAATTATTTTCAATTATTTTCAGTTATTTTCAATTATTTTCAATTATTTATCAATTATTGTCAATTATTTTCAATTATTTTCAATTATTTTCAATTATTTTCAATTATTTTCAATTATTTTCAATTATTTTCAATTATTTTCAATTATTTTCAATTATTTTCAATTATTTATAAATTATTGTCAATTATTTTCAATTATTTTCAATTATTTATAATTATTTTCAATTATTTTCATTTATTTTCAATTATTTTCAATTATTTTCAATTATTTTCAATTATTTTCAATTATTTTCAATTATTTTCAATTATTTTCAGTTATTTTCAATTATTTTCAATTATTTATCAATTATTGTCAATTATTTTCAATTATTTTCAATTATTTTCAATTATTTTCAATTATTTTCAATTATTTTCAATTATTTTCAATTATTTTCAATTATTTTCAATTATTTATAAATTATTGTCAATTATTTTCAATTATTTTCAATTATTTATAATTATTTTCTATTATTTTAAATTATTTTCAATTATTTTCAATTATTTTCAATTATTTATAATTATTCTCTATTATTTTGAATTATTTTCAATTATTTTCAATTATTTATAATTATTTTCAATTATTTTCAATTATTTATAAATTATTGTCAATTATTTTCAATTATTTTCAATTATTTACAATTATTTTCAATTATTTATCAATTATTGTCAATTATTTTTAATTATTGTCAATTATTTTCAATTATTTTCAATTATTTTCAATTATTTTCAATTATTTATCAATTATTGTCAATTATTTTTAATTATTTTCAATTATTTTCAATTATTTTCAATTATTTTCAATTTTTTCCAATTATTTATTAATTATTTTCAAATATGTATAATTATTTTCAATTATTTTCAATTATTTATAATTATTTTCAATTATTTATAATTATTTTCAATTATTTTCAATTATATTCAATTATTGTCAATTATTTTCAATTATTTTCAATTATTTTCAATTATTGTCAATTATTTTCAATTATTTTCAATTATTTTCAATTATTTTCAATTATTTTCAATTATTTTCAATTATTTTCAATTATTTTCAATTATTTTCAATTATTTTCAATTATTTTCAATTATTTTCAATTATTTATAAATTATTGTCAATTATTTTCAATTATTTTCAATTATTTATAATTATTTTCAATTATTTTCATTTATTTTCAATTATTTATTAATTATTTTCAATTATTATAATTATTTTCAATTATTTTCAATTATTTTCAATTTTTTTCAATTATTTTCAATTATTTTCAATTATTTTCAATTATTTTCAATTATTTTCAATTATTTTCAATTATTTTCAATTATTTATAAATTATTGTCAATTATTTTCAATTATTTTCAATTATTTATAATTATTTTCAATTATTTTCATTTATTTTCATTTATTTTCATTTATTTTCAATTATTTTCAATTATTTTCAATTATTTTCAATTATTTTCAATTATTTTCAATTATTTTCAATTATTTTCAATTATTGTCAATTATTTTCAATTATTTTCAATTATTTATAATTATTTTCAATTATTTTAAATTATTTTCAATTATTTTCAATTATTTTCAATTATTTTCAATTATTTTCAGTTATTTTCAATTATTTTCAATTATTTATCAATTATTGTCAATTATTTTCAATTATTTTCAATTATTTTCAATTATTTTCAATTATTTTCAATTATTTTCAATTATTTATAAATTATTGTCAATTATTTTCAATTATTTTCAATTATTTTCAATTATTTTCAATTATTTATAAATTATTGTCAATTATTTTCAATTATTTTCAATTATTTATAATTATTTTCAATTATTTTCAATTATCTTCAATTATTTTCAATTATTTTCAATTATTTTCAATTATTTTCAATTATTGTCAATTATTTTCAATTATTTTCAATTATTTATAATTATTTTCAATTATTTTAAATTATTTTCAATTATTTTCAATTATTTTCAATTATTTTCAATTATTTTCAGTTATTTTCAATTATTTTCAATTATTTATCAATTATTGTCAATTATTTTCAATTATTTTCAATTATTTTCAATTATCTTCAATTATTTTCAATTATTTTCAATTATTTTCAATTATTTTCAATTATTTTAAATTATTTTCAATTATTTATAAATTATTGTCAATTATTTTCAATTATTTATCAATTATTGTCAACTATTTTCAATTATTTTCAATTATTTATAATTATTTTCAATTATTTTAAATTATTTTCAATTATTTTCAATTATTTTCAATTATTTTCAATTATTTATTAATTATTTTCAATTATTTATAATTATTTTCAATTATTTTCAATTATTTTCAATTATTTTCAATTATTTTCAATTATTTTCAATTATTTATCAATTATATTCAATTATTTATAATTATTTTAATTATTTTCAACTATTTATCAATTATTTTCAATTATTTATAATTATTTTAAACTATTTTCAATTATTTTCCATTATTTACAATTATTTTAAATTATTTTCAATTACTTTCATTTATTTTCAATTTTTTTCAATTATTTTCAATTATTTACAATTATTTTCAATTATTTTCAATTATTTTTAATTATTTTCAATTATTTATAAATTATTGTCAATTATTTTCAATTATTTTCAATTATTTATAATTATTTTCAATTATTTTCAATTATTTTCAATTATTTTCAATTATTTTCAATTATTTTCAATTATTTTCAATTATTTTCAATTATTTATAAATTATTGTCAATTATTTTAAATTATTTTCAATTATTTATAATTATTTTCAATTATTTTCAATTATTTTCGATTATTTTCAATTATTTTCAATTATTTTCAATTATTTTCAATTATTTTCAATTATTTTCAATTATTTATCAATTATTGTCAATTATTGTCAATTATTTTCAATTATTTTCAATTATTTTCAATTATTGTCAATTATTTTCAATTATTTTCAATTATTTTCAATTATTTTCAATTATTTTCAATTATTTTCAATTATTTTCAATTATTTTCAATTATTTTCAATTATTTTCAATTATTTTCAATTATTTTCAATTATTTTCAATTATATTAAATTATTTTCAATTATTTTCAATTATTTTCAATTATTTTCCATTATTTTCAATTATTTATTAATTATTTTCAATTATTTATAATTATTTTCAATTATTTTCAATTATTTTCAATTATTTTCAATTATTTTCAATTATTTTCAATTATTTTCAATTATTTTCAATTATTTTCAATTATTTTCAATTATTTTCAATTATTTTCAATTATTTTCAATTATTTTCAATTATTTTCAATTATTTTCAATTATTTATTAATTATTTTCAATTATTTAAAATTATTATCAATTATTTTCAATTATCATCAATTATTTTCAATTATTTTCAATTATTTTCAATTATTTTCAATTATTTTCAATTATTTTCAATTATTTTCAATTATTTATAAATTATTGTCAATTATTTTCAATTATTTATAAATTATTGTCAATTATTTTCAATTATTTTCAATTATTTATAATTATTTTCAATTATTTTAAATTATTTTCAATTATTTTCAATTATTTTCAATTATTTTCAATTATTTTCAATTATTTATTAATTATTTTCAATTATTTATAATTATTTTCAATTATTTTCAATTATTTTCAATTATTTTCAATTATTTTCAATTATTTTCAATTATTTATCAATTATATTCAATTATTTATAATTATTTTAATTATTTTCAACTATTTATCAATTATTTTCAATTATTTATAATTATTTTAAACTATTTTCAATTATTTTCCATTATTTACAATTATTTTAAATTATTTTCAATTACTTTCATTTATTTTCAATTTTTTTCAATTATTTTCAATTATTTACAATTATTTTCAATTATTTTCAATTATTTTTAATTATTTTCAATTATTTATAAATTATTGTCAATTATTTTCAATTATTTTCAATTATTTATAATTATTTTCAATTATTTTCAATTATTTTCAATTATTTTCAATTATTTTCAATTATTTTCAATTATTTTCAATTATTTATAAATTATTGTCAATTATTTTAAATTATTGTCAATTATTTTTAATTATTGTCAATTATTTTCAATTATTTTCAATTATTTTCAATTATTTATCAATTATTGTCAATTATTTTTAATTATTTTCAATTATTTTCAATTATTTTCAATTTTTTTCAATTATTTTCAATTATTTTCAATTATTTTCAATTATTTTCAATTATTTTCAATTATTTTCAATTATTTTCAATTATTTTCAATTATTTTCAATTATTTTCAATTATTTTCAATTATTTATAAATTATTGTCAATTATTTTCAATTATTTTCAATTATTTATAATTATTTTCAATTATTTTCAATTATTTTCAATTATTTTCAATTATTTATTAATTATTTTCAATTATTATAATTATTTTCAATTATTTTCAATTATTTTCAATTATTTTCAATTTTTTTCAATTATTTTCAATTATTTTCAATTATTTTCAATTATTTTCAATTATTTTCAATTATTTTCAATTATTTATAAATTGTCAATTATTTTCAATTATTTTCAATTATTTATAATTATTTTCAATTATTTTCATTTATTTTCATTTATTTTCAATTATTTTCAATTATTTTCAATTATTTTCAATTATTTTCAATTATTTTCAATTATTTTCAATTATTTATAAATTATTGTCAATTATTTTCAATTATTTATAAATTATTGTCAATTATTTTCAATTATTTTCAATTATTTATAATTATTTTCAATTATTTTCAATTATTTTCAATTATTTTCAATTATTTTCAATTATTTTCAATTATTTTCAATTATTTTCAATTATTTTCAATTATTTTCAATTATTTATAAATTATTGTCAATTATTTTCAATTATTTATAATTATTTTCAATTATTTTCATTTATTTTCAATTATTTTCAATTATTTTCAATTATTTTCAATTATTTTCAATTATTTTCAATTATTTTCAATTATTTTCAATTATTTTCAATTATTTTCAGTTATTTTCAATTATTTTCAATTATTTATCAATTATTGTCAATTATTTTCAATTATTTTCAATTATTTTCAATTATTTTCAATTATTTTCAATTATTTTCAATTATTTATAAATTATTGTCAATTATTTTAAATTATTTTCAATTATTTATAATTATTTTCAATTATTTTCAATTATTTTCGATTATTTTCAATTATTTTCAATTATTTTCAATTATTTTCAATTATTTTCAATTATTTTCAATTATTTATCAATTATTGTCAATTATTGTCAATTATTTTCAATTATTTTCAATTATTTTCAATTATTGTCAATTATTTTCAATTATTTTCAATTATTTTCAATTATTTTCAATTATTTTCAATTATTTTCAATTATTTTCAATTATTTTCAATTATTTTCAATTATTTTCAATTATTTTCAATTATTTTCAATTATATTAAATTATTTTCAATTATTTTCAATTATTTTCAATTATTTTCAATTATTTTCAATTATTTATTAATTATTTTCAATTATTTATAATTATTTTCAATTATTTTCAATTATCTTCAATTATTTTCAATTATTTTCAATTATTTTCAATTATTTATTAATTATTTTCAATTATTTATAATTATTTTCAATTATTTTCAATTATTTTCAATTATTTTCAATTATTTTCAATTATTTTCAATTATTTTCAATTATTTTCAATTATTTTCAATTATTTTCAATTATTTTCAATTATTTTCAATTATTTTCAATTATTTTCAATTATTTATTAATTATTTTCAATTATTTAAAATTATTATCAATTATTTTCAATTATCATCAATTATTTTCAATTATTTTCAATTATTTTCAATTATTTTCAATTATTTTCAATTATTTTCAATTATTTTCAATTTTTTTCAATTATTTTCAATTATTTTCAATTATTTTCAATTATTTTCAATTATTTTCAATTATTTATAAATTATTGTCAATTATTTTCAATTATTTATAAATTATTGTCAATTATTTTCAATTATTTTCAATTATTTATAATTATTTTCAATTATTTTAAATTATTTTCAATTATTTTCAATTATTTTCAATTATTTTCAATTATTTTCAATTATTTTCAATTATTTATTAATTATTTTCAATTATTTATAATTATTTTCAATTATTTTCAATTATTTTCAATTATTTTCAATTATTTTCAATTATTTTCAATTATTTATCAATTATATTCAATTATTTATAATTATTTTAATTATTTTCAACTATTTATCAATTATTTTCAATTATTTATAATTATTTTAAACTATTTTCAATTATTTTCCATTATTTACAATTATTTTAAATTATTTTCAATTACTTTCATTTATTTTCAATTTTTTTCAATTATTTTCAATTATTTACAATTATTTTCAATTATTTTCAATTATTTTTAATTATTTTCAATTATTTATAAATTATTGTCAATTATTTTCAATTATTTTCAATTATTTATAATTATTTTCAATTATTTTCAATTATTTTCAATTATTTTCAATTATTTTCAATTATTTTCAATTATTTTCAATTATTTATAAATTATTGTCAATTATTTTAAATTATTGTCAATTATTTTTAATTATTGTCAATTATTTTCAATTATTTTCAATTATTTTCAATTATTTATCAATTATTGTCAATTATTTTTAATTATTTTCAATTATTTTCAATTATTTTCAATTTTTTTCAATTATTTTCAATTATTTTCAATTATTTTCAATTATTTTCAATTATTTTCAATTATTTTCAATTATTTTCAATTATTTTCAATTATTTTCAATTATTTTCAATTATTTTCAATTATTTATAAATTATTGTCAATTATTTTCAATTATTTTCAATTATTTATAATTATTTTCAATTATTTATAATTATTTTCAATTATTTTCAATTATTTTCAATTATTTTCAATTATTTATTAATTATTTTCAATTATTATAATTATTTTCAATTATTTTCAATTATTTTCAATTATTTTCAATTTTTTTCAATTATTTTCAATTATTTTCAATTATTTTCAATTATTTTCAATTATTTATAAATTGTCAATTATTTTCAATTATTTATAATTATTTTCAATTATTTTCATTTATTTTCATTTATTTTCAATTATTTTCAATTATTTTCAATTATTTTAAATTATTTTCAATTATTTTCAATTATTTTCAATTATTTTCAATTATTTTCAGTTATTTTCAATTATTTTCAATTATTTATCAATTATTGTCAATTATTTTCAATTATTTTCAATTATTTTCAATTATTTTCAATTATTTTCAATTATTTTCAATTATTTTCAATTATTTTCATTTATTTTCAATTATTTTCAATTATTTTCAATTATTTTCAATTATTTATAAATTATTGTCAATTATTTTCAATTATTTTCAATTATTTATAATTATTTTCAATTATTTTCATTTATTTTCAATTATTTTCAATTATTTTCAATTATTTTCAATTATTTTCAATTATTTTCAATTATTTTCAATTATTTTCAATTATTTTCAGTTATTTTCAATTATTTTCAATTATTTATCAATTATTGTCAATTATTTTCAATTATTTTCAATTATTTTCAATTATTTTCAATTATTTTCAATTATTTTCAATTATTTTCAATTATTTTCAATTATTGTCAATTATTTATAAATTATTGTCAATTATTTTCAATTATTTTCAATTATTTATAATTATTTTCTATTATTTTAAATTATTTTCAATTATTTTCAATTATTTTCAATTATTCTCTATTATTTTGAATTATTTTCAATTATTTTCAATTATTTATAATTATTTTCAATTATTTTCAATTATTTTCAATTATTTTCAATTATTTATAAATTATTGTCAATTATTTTCAATTATTTTCAATTATTTTCAATTATTTTCAATTATTTATCAATTATTGTCAATTATTTTTAATTATTGTCAATTATTTTCAATTATTTTCAATTATTTTCAATTATTTTCAATTATTTATCAATTATTGTCAATTATTTTTAATTATTTTCAATTATTTTCAATTATTTTCAATTATTTTCAATTTTTTCCAATTATTTATTAATTATTTTCAAATATGTATAATTATTTTCAATTATTTTCAATTATTTATAATTATTTTCAATTATTTATAATTATTTTCAATTATTTTCAATTATATTCAATTATTGTCAATTATTTTCAATTATTTTCAATTATTTTCAATTATTGTCAATTATTTTCAATTATTTTCAATTATTTTCAATTATTTTCAATTATTTTCAATTATTTTCAATTATTTTCAATTATTTTCAATTATTTTCAATTATTTTCAATTATTTTCAATTATTTTCAATTATTTTCAATTATTTTCAATTATTTTCAATTATTTTCAATTATTTATAAATTATTGTCAATTATTTTCAATTATTTTCAATTATTTATAATTATTTTCAATTATTTTCATTTATTTTCAATTATTTTCAATTATTTTCAATTATTTTCAATTATTTTCAATTATTTTCAATTATTTATAATTATTCTCTATTATTTTGAATTATTTTCAATTATTTTCAATTATTTATAATTATTTTCAATTATTTTCAATTATTTATAAATTATTGTCAATTATTTTCAATTATTTTCAATTATTTACAATTATTTTCAATTATTTATCAATTATTGTCAATTATTTTTAATTATTGTCAATTATTTTCAATTATTTTCAATTATTTTCAATTATTTTCAATTATTTATCAATTATTGTCAATTATTTTTAATTATTTTCAATTATTTTCAATTATTTTCAATTATTTTCAATTTTTTCCAATTATTTATTAATTATTTTCAAATATGTATAATTATTTTCAATTATTTTCAATTATTTATAATTATTTTCAATTATTTATAATTATTTTCAATTATTTTCAATTATATTCAATTATTGTCAATTATTTTCAATTATTTTCAATTATTTTCAATTATTGTCAATTATTTTCAATTATTTTCAATTATTTTCAATTATTTTCAATTATTTTCAATTATTTTCAATTATTTTCAATTATTTTCAATTATTTTCAATTATTTTCAATTATTTATAAATTATTGTCAATTATTTTCAATTATTTTCAATTATTTATAATTATTTTCAATTATTTTCATTTATTTTCAATTATTTATTAATTATTTTCAATTATTATAATTATTTTCAATTATTTTCAATTATTTTCAATTTTTTTCAATTATTTTCAATTATTTTCAATTATTTTCAATTATTTTCAATTATTTTCAATTATTTTCAATTATTTTCAATTATTTATAAATTATTGTCAATTATTTTCAATTATTTTCAATTATTTATAATTATTTTCAATTATTTTCATTTATTTTCATTTATTTTCAATTATTTTCAATTATTTTCAATTATTTTCAATTATTTTCAATTATTTTCAATTATTTTCAATTATTTTCAATTATTGTCAATTATTTTCAATTATTTTCAATTATTTATAATTATTTTCAATTATTTTAAATTATTTTCAATTATTTTCAATTATTTTCAATTATTTTCAATTATTTTCAGTTATTTTCAATTATTTTCAATTATTTATCAATTATTGTCAATTATTTTCAATTATTTTCAATTATTTTCAATTATTTTCAATTATTTTCAATTATTTTCAATTATTTATAAATTATTGTCAATTATTTTCAATTATTTTCAATTATTTATAATTATTTTCTATTATTTTAAATTATTTTCAATTATTTTCAATTATTTATAATTATTTTCAATTATTTTCAATTATTTTCAATTATTTTCAATTATTTATAAATTATTGTCAATTATTTTCAATTATTTTCAATTATTTTCAATTATCTTCAATTATTTTCAATTATTTTCAATTATTTTCAATTATTTTCAATTATTTTCAATTATTTTCAATTATTTATAAATTATTGTCAATTATTTTCAATTATTTATCAATTATTGTCAACTATTTTCAATTATTTTCAATTATTTATAATTATTTTCAATTATTTTAAATTATTTTCAATTATTTTCAATTATTTTCAATTATTTTCAATTATTTATTAATTATTTTCAATTATTTATAATTATTTTCAATTATTTTCAATTATTTTCAATTATTTTCAATTATTTTCAATTATTTTCAATTATTTATCAATTATATTCAATTATTTATAATTATTTTAATTATTTTCAACTATTTATCAATTATTTTCAATTATTTATAATTATTTTAAACTATTTTCAATTATTTTCCATTATTTACAATTATTTTAAATTATTTTCAATTACTTTCATTTATTTTCAATTTTTTTCAATTATTTTCAATTATTTACAATTATTTTCAATTATTTTCAATTATTTTTAATTATTTTCAATTATTTATAAATTATTGTCAATTATTTTCAATTATTTTCAATTATTTATAATTATTTTCAATTATTTTCAATTATTTTCAATTATTTTCAATTATTTTCAATTATTTTCAATTATTTTCAATTATTTTCAATTATTTATAAATTATTGTCAATTATTTTAAATTATTTTCAATTATTTATAATTATTTTCAATTATTTTCAATTATTTTCGATTATTTTCAATTATTTTCAATTATTTTCAATTATTTTCAATTATTTTCAATTATTTTCAATTATTTATCAATTATTGTCAATTATTGTCAATTATTTTCAATTATTTTCAATTATTTTCAATTATTGTCAATTATTTTCAATTATTTTCAATTATTTTCAATTATTTTCAATTATTTTCAATTATTTTCAATTATTTTCAATTATTTTCAATTATTTTCAATTATTTTCAATTATTTTCAATTATTTTCAATTATTTTCAATTATTTTCAATTATATTAAATTATTTTCAATTATTTTCAATTATTTTCAATTATTTTCCATTATTTTCAATTATTTATTAATTATTTTCAATTATTTATAATTATTTTCAATTATTTTCAATTATCTTCAATTATTTTCAATTATTTTCAATTATTTTCAATTATTTATTAATTATTTTCAATTATTTATAATTATTTTCAATTATTTTCAATTATTTTCAATTATTTTCAATTATTTTCAATTATTTTCAATTATTTTCAATTATTTTCAATTATTTTCAATTATTTTCAATTATTTTCAATTATTTTCAATTATTTTCAATTATTTTCAATTATTTTCAATTATTTTCAATTATTTTCAATTATTTATTAATTATTTTCAATTATTTAAAATTATTATCAATTATTTTCAATTATCATCAATTATTTTCAATTATTTTCAATTATTTTCAATTATTTTCAATTATTTTCAATTATTTTCAATTATTTTCAATTATTTTCAATTATTTATAAATTATTGTCAATTATTTTCAATTATTTATAAATTATTGTCAATTATTTTCAATTATTTTCAATTATTTATAATTATTTTCAATTATTTTAAATTATTTTCAATTATTTTCAATTATTTTCAATTATTTTCAATTATTTTCAATTATTTATTAATTATTTTCAATTATTTATAATTATTTTCAATTATTTTCAATTATTTTCAATTATTTTCAATTATTTTCAATTATTTTCAATTATTTATCAATTATATTCAATTATTTATAATTATTTTAATTATTTTCAACTATTTATCAATTATTTTCAATTATTTATAATTATTTTAAACTATTTTCAATTATTTTCCATTATTTACAATTATTTTAAATTATTTTCAATTACTTTCATTTATTTTCAATTTTTTTCAATTATTTTCAATTATTTACAATTATTTTCAATTATTTTCAATTATTTTTAATTATTTTCAATTATTTATAAATTATTGTCAATTATTTTCAATTATTTTCAATTATTTATAATTATTTTCAATTATTTTCAATTATTTTCAATTATTTTCAATTATTTTCAATTATTTTCAATTATTTTCAATTATTTATAAATTATTGTCAATTATTTTAAATTATTGTCAATTATTTTTAATTATTGTCAATTATTTTCAATTATTTTCAATTATTTTCAATTATTTATCAATTATTGTCAATTATTTTTAATTATTTTCAATTATTTTCAATTATTTTCAATTATTTTCAATTTTTTTCAATTATTTTCAATTATTTTCAATTATTTTCAATTATTTTCAATTATTTTCAATTATTTTCAATTATTTTCAATTATTTATAAATTATTGTCAATTATTTTCAATTATTTTCAATTATTTATAATTATTTTCAATTATTTTCAATTATTTTCAATTATTTTCAATTATTTATTAATTATTTTCAATTATTATAATTATTTTCAATTATTTTCAATTATTTTCAATTATTTTCAATTTTTTTCAATTATTTTCAATTATTTTCAATTATTTTCAATTATTTTCAATTATTTTCAATTATTTATAAATTGTCAATTATTTTCAATTATTTTCAATTATTTATAATTATTTTCAATTATTTTCATTTATTTTCATTTATTTTCAATTATTTTCAATTATTTTCAATTATTTTCAATTATTTTCAATTATTTTCAATTATTTTCAATTATTTTCAATTATTTTCAATTATTTTCAATTATTTTCAATTATTTTCAATTATTTATAAATTATTGTCAATTATTTTCAATTATTTTCAATTATTTATAATTATTTTCAATTATTTTCAATTATTTTCAATTATTTTCAATTATTTTCAATTATTTTCAATTTTTTTCAATTATTTTCAATTATTTTCAATTATTTTCAATTATTTTCAATTATTTTCAATTATTTATAAATTATTGTCAATTATTTTCAATTATTTATAAATTATTGTCAATTATTTTCAATTATTTTCAATTATTTATAATTATTTTCAATTATTTTAAATTATTTTCAATTATTTTCAATTATTTTCAATTATTTTCAATTATTTTCAATTATTTTCAATTATTTATTAATTATTTTCAATTATTTATAATTATTTTCAATTATTTTCAATTATTTTCAATTATTTTCAATTATTTTCAATTATTTTCAATTATTTATCAATTATATTCAATTATTTATAATTATTTTAATTATTTTCAACTATTTATCAATTATTTTCAATTATTTATAATTATTTTAAACTATTTTCAATTATTTTCCATTATTTACAATTATTTTAAATTATTTTCAATTACTTTCATTTATTTTCAATTTTTTTCAATTATTTTCAATTATTTACAATTATTTTCAATTATTTTCAATTATTTTTAATTATTTTCAATTATTTATAAATTATTGTCAATTATTTTCAATTATTTTCAATTATTTATAATTATTTTCAATTATTTTCAATTATTTTCAATTATTTTCAATTATTTTCAATTATTTTCAATTATTTTCAATTATTTATAAATTATTGTCAATTATTTTAAATTATTGTCAATTATTTTTAATTATTGTCAATTATTTTCAATTATTTTCAATTATTTTCAATTATTTATCAATTATTGTCAATTATTTTTAATTATTTTCAATTATTTTCAATTATTTTCAATTTTTTTCAATTATTTTCAATTATTTTCAATTATTTTCAATTATTTTCAATTATTTTCAATTATTTTCAATTATTTTCAATTATTTTCAATTATTTTCAATTATTTTCAATTATTTTCAATTATTTATAAATTATTGTCAATTATTTTCAATTATTTTCAATTATTTATAATTATTTTCAATTATTTATAATTATTTTCAATTATTTTCAATTATTTTCAATTATTTTCAATTATTTATTAATTATTTTCAATTATTATAATTATTTTCAATTATTTTCAATTATTTTCAATTATTTTCAATTTTTTTCAATTATTTTCAATTATTTTCAATTATTTTCAATTATTTTCAATTATTTATAAATTGTCAATTATTTTCAATTATTTATAATTATTTTCAATTATTTTCATTTATTTTCATTTATTTTCAATTATTTTCAATTATTTTCAATTATTTTAAATTATTTTCAATTATTTTCAATTATTTTCAATTATTTTCAGTTATTTTCAATTATTTTCAATTATTTATCAATTATTGTCAATTATTTTCAATTATTTTCAATTATTTTCAATTATTTTCAATTATTTTCAATTATTTTCAATTATTTTCAATTATTTTCATTTATTTTCAATTATTTTCAATTATTTTCAATTATTTTCAATTATTTATAAATTATTGTCAATTATTTTCAATTATTTTCAATTATTTATAATTATTTTCAATTATTTTCATTTATTTTCAATTATTTTCAATTATTTTCAATTATTTTCAATTATTTTCAATTATTTTCAATTATTTTCAATTATTTTCAATTATTTTCAGTTATTTTCAATTATTTTCAATTATTTATCAATTATTGTCAATTATTTTCAATTATTTTCAATTATTTTCAATTATTTTCAATTATTTTCAATTATTTTCAATTATTTTCAATTATTTTCAATTATTGTCAATTATTTATAAATTATTGTCAATTATTTTCAATTATTTTCAATTATTTATAATTATTTTCTATTATTTTAAATTATTTTCAATTATTTTCAATTATTTTCAATTATTCTCTATTATTTTGAATTATTTTCAATTATTTTCAATTATTTATAATTATTTTCAATTATTTTCAATTATTTTCAATTATTTTCAATTATTTATAAATTATTGTCAATTATTTTCAATTATTTTCAATTATTTTCAATTATTTTCAATTATTTATCAATTATTGTCAATTATTTTTAATTATTGTCAATTATTTTCAATTATTTTCAATTATTTTCAATTATTTTCAATTATTTATCAATTATTGTCAATTATTTTTAATTATTTTCAATTATTTTCAATTATTTTCAATTATTTTCAATTTTTTCCAATTATTCATTAATTATTTTCAAATATGTATAATTATTTTCAATTATTTTCAATTATTTATAATTATTTTCAATTATTTATAATTATTTTCAATTATTTTCAATTATATTCAATTATTGTCAATTATTTTCAATTATTTTCAATTATTTTCAATTATTGTCAATTATTTTCAATTATTTTCAATTATTTTCAATTATTTTCAATTATTTTCAATTATTTTCAATTATTTTCAATTATTTTCAATTATTTTCAATTATTTTCAATTATTTTCAATTATTTTCAATTATTTTCAATTATTTTCAATTATTTTCAATTATTTTCAATTATTTATAAATTATTGTCAATTATTTTCAATTATTTTCAATTATTTATAATTATTTTCAATTATTTTCATTTATTTTCAATTATTTTCAATTATTTTCAATTATTTTCAATTATTTTCAATTATTTTCAATTATTTTCAATTATTTTCAGTTATTTTCAATTATTTTCAATTATTTATCAATTATTGTCAATTATTTTCAATTATTTTCAATTATGTTCAATTATTTTCAATTATTTTCAATTATTTTCCATTATTTTCAATTATTTTCAATTATTTTCAATTATTTTCAATTATTTATAAATTATTGTCAATTATTTTCAATTATTTTCAATTATTTATAATTATTTTCTATTATTTTAAATTATTTTCAATTATTTTCAATTATTTTCAATTATTTATAATTATTCTCTATTATTTTGAATTATTTTCAATTATTTTCAATTATTTATAATTATTTTCAATTATTTTCAATTATTTATAAATTATTGTCAATTATTTTCAATTATTTTCAATTATTTACAATTATTTTCAATTATTTATCAATTATTGTCAATTATTTTTAATTATTGTCAATTATTTTCAATTATTTTCAATTATTTTCAATTATTTTCAATTATTTATCAATTATTGTCAATTATTTTTAATTATTTTCAATTATTTTCAATTATTTTCAATTATTTTCAATTTTTTCCAATTATTTATTAATTATTTTCAAATATGTATAATTATTTTCAATTATTTTCAATTATTTATAATTATTTTCAATTATTTATAATTATTTTCAATTATTTTCAATTATATTCAATTATTGTCAATTATTTTCAATTATTTTCAATTATTTTCAATTATTGTCAATTATTTTCAATTATTTTCAATTATTTTCAATTATTTTCAATTATTTTCAATTATTTTCAATTATTTTCAATTATTTTCAATTATTTTCAATTATTTTCAATTATTTTCAATTATTTATAAATTATTGTCAATTATTTTCAATTATTTTCAATTATTTATAATTATTTTCAATTATTTTCATTTATTTTCAATTATTTATTAATTATTTTCAATTATTATAATTATTTTCAATTATTTTCAATTATTTTCAATTTTTTTCAATTATTTTCAATTATTTTCAATTATTTTCAATTATTTTCAATTATTTTCAATTATTTATAAATTATTGTCAATTATTTTCAATTATTTTCAATTATTTATAATTATTTTCAATTATTTTCATTTATTTTCATTTATTTTCAATTATTTTCAATTATTTTCAATTATTTTCAATTATTTTCAATTATTTTCAATTATTTTCAATTATTTTCAATTATTGTCAATTATTTTCAATTATTTTCAATTATTTATAATTATTTTCAATTATTTTAAATTATTTTCAATTATTTTCAATTATTTTCAATTATTTTCAATTATTTTCAGTTATTTTCAATTATTTTCAATTATTTATCAATTATTGTCAATTATTTTCAATTATTTTCAATTATTTTCAATTATTTTCAATTATTTTCAATTATTTTCAATTATTTATAAATTATTGTCAATTATTTTCAATTATTTTCAATTATTTATAATTATTTTCTATTATTTTAAATTATTTTCAATTATTTTCAGTTATTTTCAATTATTTATAATTATTTTCAATTATTTTCAATTATTTTCAATTATTTTCAATTATTTATAAATTATTGTCAATTATTTTCAATTATTTTCAATTATTTTCAATTATCTTCAATTATTTTCAATTATTTTCAATTATTTTCAATTATTTTCAATTATTTTCAATTATTTATAAATTATTGTCAATTATTTTCAATTATTTATCAATTATTGTCAACTATTTTCAATTATTTTCAATTATTTATAATTATTTTCAATTATTTTAAATTATTTTCAATTATTTTCAATTATTTTCAATTATTTTCAATTATTTATTAATTATTTTCAATTATTTATAATTATTTTCAATTATTTTCAATTATTTTCAATTATTTTCAATTATTTTCAATTATTTTCAATTATTTATCAATTATATTCAATTATTTATAATTATTTTAATTATTTTCAACTATTTATCAATTATTTTCAATTATTTATAATTATTTTAAACTATTTTCAATTATTTTCCATTATTTACAATTATTTTAAATTATTTTCAATTACTTTCATTTATTTTCAATTTTTTTCAATTATTTTCAATTATTTACAATTATTTTCAATTATTTTCAATTATTTTTAATTATTTTCAATTATTTATAAATTATTGTCAATTATTTTCAATTATTTTCAATTATTTATAATTATTTTCAATTATTTTCAATTATTTTCAATTATTTTCAATTATTTTCAATTATTTTCAATTATTTTCAATTATTTTCAATTATTTATAAATTATTGTCAATTATTTTAAATTATTTTCAATTATTTATAATTATTTTCAATTATTTTCAATTATTTTCGATTATTTTCAATTATTTTCAATTATTTTCAATTATTTTCAATTATTTTCAATTATTTTCAATTATTTATCAATTATTGTCAATTATTGTCAATTATTTTCAATTATTTTCAATTATTTTCAATTATTGTCAATTATTTTCAATTATTTTCAATTATTTTCAATTATTTTCAATTATTTTCAATTATTTTCAATTATTTTCAATTATTTTCAATTATTTTCAATTATTTTCAATTATTTTCAATTATTTTCAATTATTTTCAATTATTTTCAATTATATTAAATTATTTTCAATTATTTTCAATTATTTTCAATTATTTTCCATTATTTTCAATTATTTATTAATTATTTTCAATTATTTATTAATTATTTTCAATTATTTATAATTATTTTCAATTATTTTCAATTATCTTCAATTATTTTCAATTATTTTCAATTATTTTCAATTATTTATTAATTATTTTCAATTATTTATAATTATTTTCAATTATTTTCAATTATTTTCAATTATTTTCAATTATTTTCAATTATTTTCAATTATTTTCAATTATTTTCAATTATTTTCAATTATTTTCAATTATTTTCAATTATTTTCAATTATTTTCAATTATTTATAAATTATTGTCAATTATTTTAAATTATTGTCAATTATTTTTAATTATTGTCAATTATTTTCAATTATTTTCAATTATTTTCAATTATTTATCAATTATTGTCAATTATTTTTAATTATTTTCAATTATTTTCAATTATTTTCAATTATTTTCAATTTTTTTCAATTATTTTCAATTATTTTCAATTATTTTCAATTATTTTCAATTATTTTCAATTATTTTCAATTATTTTCAATTATTTTCAATTATTTTCAATTATTTATAAATTATTGTCAATTATTTTCAATTATTTTCAATTATTTATAATTATTTTCAATTATTTTCAATTATTTTCAATTATTTTCAATTATTTATTAATTATTTTCAATTATTATAATTATTTTCAATTATTTTCAATTATTTTCAATTATTTTCAATTTTTTTCAATTATTTTCAATTATTTTCAATTATTTTCAATTATTTTCAATTATTTTCAATTATTTATAAATTGTCAATTATTTTCAATTATTTTCAATTATTTATAATTATTTTCAATTATTTTCATTTATTTTCATTTATTTTCAATTATTTTCAATTATTTTCAATTATTTTCAATTATTTTCAATTATTTTCAATTATTTTCAATTATTTTCAATTATTTTCAATTATTTTCAATTATTTTCAATTATTTTCAATTATTTATAAATTATTGTCAATTATTTTCAATTATTTTCAATTATTTATAATTATTTTCAATTATTTTCAATTATTTTCAATTATTTTCAATTATTTTCAATTATTTTCAATTTTTTTCAATTATTTTCAATTATTTTCAATTATTTTCAATTATTTTCAATTATTTTCAATTATTTATAAATTATTGTCAATTATTTTCAATTATTTATAAATTATTGTCAATTATTTTCAATTATTTTCAATTATTTATAATTATTTTCAATTATTTTAAATTATTTTCAATTATTTTCAATTATTTTCAATTATTTTCAATTATTTTCAATTATTTTCAATTATTTATTAATTATTTTCAATTATTTATAATTATTTTCAATTATTTTCAATTATTTTCAATTATTTTCAATTATTTTCAATTATTTATCAATTATATTCAATTATTTATAATTATTTTAATTATTTTCAACTATTTATCAATTATTTTCAATTATTTATAATTATTTTAAACTATTTTCAATTATTTTCCATTATTTACAATTATTTTAAATTATTTTCAATTACTTTCATTTATTTTCAATTTTTTTCAATTATTTTCAATTATTTACAATTATTTTCAATTATTTTCAATTATTTTTAATTATTTTCAATTATTTATAAATTATTGTCAATTATTTTCAATTATTTTCAATTATTTATAATTATTTTCAATTATTTTCAATTATTTTCAATTATTTTCAATTATTTTCAATTATTTTCAATTATTTTCAATTATTTATAAATTATTGTCAATTATTTTAAATTATTGTCAATTATTTTTAATTATTGTCAATTATTTTCAATTATTTTCAATTATTTTCAATTATTTATCAATTATTGTCAATTATTTTTAATTATTTTCAATTATTTTCAATTATTTTCAATTTTTTTCAATTATTTTCAATTATTTTCAATTATTTTCAATTATTTTCAATTATTTTCAATTATTTTCAATTATTTTCAATTATTTTCAATTATTTTCAATTATTTTCAATTATTTTCAATTATTTATAAATTATTGTCAATTATTTTCAATTATTTTCAATTATTTATAATTATTTTCAATTATTTATAATTATTTTCAATTATTTTCAATTATTTTCAATTATTTTCAATTATTTATTAATTATTTTCAATTATTATAATTATTTTCAATTATTTTCAATTATTTTCAATTATTTTCAATTTTTTTCAATTATTTTCAATTATTTTCAATTATTTTCAATTATTTTCAATTATTTATAAATTGTCAATTATTTTCAATTATTTATAATTATTTTCAATTATTTTCATTTATTTTCATTTATTTTCAATTATTTTCAATTATTTTCAATTATTTTAAATTATTTTCAATTATTTTCAATTATTTTCAATTATTTTCAATTATTTTCAGTTATTTTCAATTATTTTCAATTATTTATCAATTATTGTCAATTATTTTCAATTATTTTCAATTATTTTCAATTATTTTCAATTATTTTCAATTATTTTCAATTATTTTCAATTATTTTCATTTATTTTCAATTATTTTCAATTATTTTCAATTATTTTCAATTATTTATAAATTATTGTCAATTATTTTCAATTATTTTCAATTATTTATAATTATTTTCAATTATTTTCATTTATTTTCAATTATTTTCAATTATTTTCAATTATTTTCAATTATTTTCAATTATTTTCAATTATTTTCAATTATTTTCAATTATTTTCAGTTATTTTCAATTATTTTCAATTATTTATCAATTATTGTCAATTATTTTCAATTATTTTCAATTATTTTCAATTATTTTCAATTATTTTCAATTATTTTCAATTATTTTCAATTATTTTCAATTATTGTCAATTATTTATAAATTATTGTCAATTATTTTCAATTATTTTCAATTATTTATAATTATTTTCTATTATTTTAAATTATTTTCAATTATTTTCAATTATTTTCAATTATTCTCTATTATTTTGAATTATTTTCAATTATTTTCAATTATTTATAATTATTTTCAATTATTTTCAATTATTTTCAATTATTTTCAATTATTTATAAATTATTGTCAATTATTTTCAATTATTTTCAATTATTTTCAATTATTTATCAATTATTGTCAATTATTTTTAATTATTGTCAATTATTTTCAATTATTTTCAATTATTTTCAATTATTTTCAATTATTTATCAATTATTGTCAATTATTTTTAATTATTTTCAATTATTTTCAATTATTTTCAATTATTTTCAATTTTTTCCAATTATTTATTAATTATTTTCAAATATGTATAATTATTTTCAATTATTTTCAATTATTTATAATTATTTTCAATTATTTATAATTATTTTCAATTATTTTCAATTATATTCAATTATTGTCAATTATTTTCAATTATTTTCAATTATTTTCAATTATTGTCAATTATTTTCAATTATTTTCAATTATTTTCAATTATTTTCAATTATTTTCAATTATTTTCAATTATTTTCAATTATTTTCAATTATTTTCAATTATTTTCAATTATTTTCAATTATTTTCAATTATTTTCAATTATTTTCAATTATTTTCAATTATTTTCAATTATTTATAAATTATTGTCAATTATTTTCAATTATTTTCAATTATTTATAATTATTTTCAATTATTTTCATTTATTTTCAATTATTTTCAATTATTTTCAATTATTTTCAATTATTTTCAATTATTTTCAATTATTTTCAATTATTTTCAGTTATTTTCAATTATTTTCAATTATTTATCAATTATTGTCAATTATTTTCAATTATTTTCAATTATGTTCAATTATTTTCAATTATTTTCAATTATTTTCCATTATTTTCAATTATTTTCAATTATTTTCAATTATTTTCAATTATTTATAAATTATTGTCAATTATTTTCAATTATTTTCAATTATTTATAATTATTTTCTATTATTTTAAATTATTTTCAATTATTTTCAATTATTTTCAATTATTTATAATTATTCTCTATTATTTTGAATTATTTTCAATTATTTTCAATTATTTATAATTATTTTCAATTATTTTCAATTATTTATAAATTATTGTCAATTATTTTCAATTATTTTCAATTATTTACAATTATTTTCAATTATTTATCAATTATTGTCAATTATTTGTAATTATTGTCAATTATTTTCAGTTATTTTCAATTATTTTCAATTATTTTCAATTATTTATCAATTATTGTCAATTATTTTTAATTATTTTCAATTATTTTCAATTATTTTCAATTATTTTCAATTTTTTCCAATTATTTATTAATTATTTTCAAATATGTATAATTATTTTCAATTATTTTCAATTATTTATAATTATTTTCAATTATTTATAATTATTTTCAATTATTTTCAATTATATTCAATTATTGTCAATTATTTTCAATTATTTTCAATTATTTTCAATTATTGTCAATTATTTTCAATTATTTTCAATTATTTTCAATTATTTTCAATTATTTTCAATTATTTTCAATTATTTTCAATTATTTTCAATTATTTTCAATTATTTTCAATTATTTTCAATTATTTATAAATTATTGTCAATTATTTTCAATTATTTTCAATTATTTATAATTATTTTCAATTATTTTCATTTATTTTCAATTATTTATTAATTATTTTCAATTATTATAATTATTTTCAATTATTTTCAATTATTTTCAATTTTTTTCAATTATTTTCAATTATTTTCAATTATTTTCAATTATTTTCAATTATTTTCAATTATTTTCAATTATTTTCAATTATTTATAAATTATTGTCAATTATTTTCAATTATTTTCAATTATTTATAATTATTTTCAATTATTTTCATTTATTTTCATTTATTTTCAATTATTTTCAATTATTTTCAATTATTTTCAATTATTTTCAATTATTTTCAATTATTTTCAATTATTTTCAATTATTGTCAATTATTTTCAATTATTTTCAATTATTTATAATTATTTTCAATTATTTTAAATTATTTTCAATTATTTTCAATTATTTTCAATTATTTTCAATTATTTTCAGTTATTTTCAATTATTTTCAATTATTTATCAATTATTGTCAATTATTTTCAATTATTTTCAATTATTTTCAATTATTTTCAATTATTTTCAATTATTTTCAATTATTTATAAATTATTGTCAATTATTTTCAATTATTTTCAATTATTTATAATTATTTTCTATTATTTTAAATTATTTTCAATTATTTTCAATTATTTTCAATTATTTATAATTATTTTCAATTATTTTCAATTATTTTCAATTATTTTCAATTATTTATAAATTATTGTCAATTATTTTCAATTATTTTCAATTATTTTCAATTATCTTCAATTATTTTCAATTATTTTCAATTATTTTCAATTATTTTCAATTATTTTCAATTATTTATAAATTATTGTCAATTATTTTCAATTATTTATCAATTATTGTCAACTATTTTCAATTATTTTCAATTATTTATAATTATTTTCAATTATTTTAAATTATTTTCAATTATTTTCAATTATTTTCAATTATTTTCAATTATTTATTAATTATTTTCAATTATTTATAATTATTTTCAATTATTTTCAATTATTTTCAATTATTTTCAATTATTTTCAATTATTTTCAATTATTTATCAATTATATTCAATTATTTATAATTATTTTAATTATTTTCAACTATTTATCAATTATTTTCAATTATTTATAATTATTTTAAACTATTTTCAATTATTTTCCATTATTTACAATTATTTTAAATTATTTTCAATTACTTTCATTTATTTTCAATTTTTTTCAATTATTTTCAATTATTTACAATTATTTTCAATTATTTTCAATTATTTTTAATTATTTTCAATTATTTATAAATTATTGTCAATTATTTTCAATTATTTTCAATTATTTATAATTATTTTCAATTATTTTCAATTATTTTCAATTATTTTCAATTATTTTCAATTATTTTCAATTATTTTCAATTATTTTCAATTATTTATAAATTATTGTCAATTATTTTAAATTATTTTCAATTATTTATAATTATTTTCAATTATTTTCAATTATTTTCGATTATTTTCAATTATTTTCAATTATTTTCAATTATTTTCAATTATTTTCAATTATTTTCAATTATTTATCAATTATTGTCAATTATTGTCAATTATTTTCAATTATTTTCAATTATTTTCAATTATTGTCAATTATTTTCAATTATTTTCAATTATTTTCAATTATTTTCAATTATTTTCAATTATTTTCAATTATTTTCAATTATTTTCAATTATTTTCAATTATTTTCAATTATTTTCAATTATTTTCAATTATTTTCAATTATTTTCAATTATATTAAATTATTTTCAATTATTTTCAATTATTTTCAATTATTTTCCATTATTTTCAATTATTTATTAATTATTTTCAATTATTTATTAATTATTTTCAATTATTTATAATTATTTTCAATTATTTTCAATTATCTTCAATTATTTTCAATTATTTTCAATTATTTTCAATTATTTATTAATTATTTTCAATTATTTATAATTATTTTCAATTATTTTCAATTATTTTCAATTATTTTCAATTATTTTCAATTATTTTCAATTATTTTCAATTATTTTCAATTATTTTCAATTATTTTCAATTATTTTCAATTATTTTCAATTATTTTCAATTATTTTCAATTATTTTCAATTATT